>JABEYC010000077.1:0-68395 GCA_013266195.1 Fusarium zealandicum | reverse complement strand
ATTTTATCTATATTATAAAAAAGGTAGCTAAAAAATAGAGGTAGCCGAAAAATAGGGGGGCCAGCTTAGTGCTCGAGAACCCCAGGGCTCAGTTGCCTTGGTCTCGATGACGAGGCCTTGGGCTCACGCTGCGCCTACGTTGGTCTTTTGACCCTGACCCATGGCGTTCCCTGCTGCGGTCTTTTCGTCGTCGATCACCTCGATAACCATCTCCATTCCGTTCACCGCCGCGACGATGCCTGTGATCGTCGCGCTCCCGATCTTTGGTCTTGTCCTCGGGCTTCTCTCTGCCTTCATTGCGGTCACGGCTCCGACTTCGCCTGTGTCTCCTGTGTCGGCGTTCACGGTCGCGATCTCGACTGTGGCTTCGGCTTCGGTGTCGTCTCCTTTCCCGTCTTTCAGAATCACCATGTCGTCTCGAGCGCTCCTTTTTCGCATCCGTAACCTCTTCTGTAACAGGCGGCGGCCCGCTTGCTGGCCCAATTTGTAGCTTGTTTTGTCCAACCTCTACAGCATTTGCGCCGGAAGTATTCCGCACAGGAGGTGGAAGGCCTAGAGCCGCCGCAATGGCATCCTCCTCCGCTTCCTTGATCTTTCGTAGTTCCTCTTTTCGTTCCCTCTCGCGTCGCTCCTCGTCTGTCTCACCGGTTTCGTTGGCGTCGGTGTCGCCGTCGGCCTTTGCGTACCAGTTGAGATCGCGTCCTTGCTGCCAGCGTCCCACGGGTGCTTTGAGACTGTGGCCGAGGTAGTTTTCGCGATGGGATGAGCTTGCGACGTCGTCCCAGCTGAAGTTGACGCCGCCTCTGGACCCTGATTTGCGGATGCTGGAGAGCAGGTCCATGATAAAGATCGGACTCGAACGGTGAAAATGGTTGAGTGTTGATTTCTTGTGGTTGCAGCAATGCGCGTGATGATTTGATATGGAGCGCAAGTTTGAAATGTTCAAGGTTGAAGTAGAGTTGAAGCCTGCTCACGGACGCCACTGGATGAACCGCGGAGCGGAACAGAGCCGCTCCCCAAAGCCTCCCCTGTACAAGCGCTAGAGGGTGCCTGGACTAGACCCCACATCCCGCACGGAAGCTCCTCCGTTCAACTCTTAACTAAATCTACACTAAACATCGCCAACCTCGACTGCTATCTCTTGCATACCTCGATAGGGCACACACCGACTACACAAGCTATCGCCATGGCCAACCCCAACGATCCTCCTCTAGACGAGATCCAATGGCGCTCCCCAGGAGCCCTCGCCAACATGGGCGGCCTTCACACCAACACCATCCTTTTCTACTTTGCTGAATCGCCCTTCTTTGAGCGCACATCGAACAACGCCGTCATCTTCAGCCAGGCCATGAACAACCCCCAAATGTACCACTACATCGAGACGAGAGAGGCCTTTGAAGCGCGCCTCAAGTCCATGTCCGGGCTCGAGTTCATGGTCGCAGAGGAGCCCGCCGAGACCGCGCCCGGAACTGGCACGGGAGTCTGGGTCATTCGCAAGCAGACGCGACGAGAGGCAGCCTATACAGGTGAATCGGATGATATCACGGTGCATGCTTCCTACTTTGTGGTGGGCGAGAATATTTACATGGCGCCTACGTTGAACGACATCCTCGCGGCCAGAATTGTAAGCTCTTTCGAGCAACTCTTAGCAAGCGACTCTAATTCTGTGATTATAGATGACCATGTCTTCGGCAATTGCGAAAGCAGTATCTTCTGCTGAGAGTGTCAGAAAATGGCGACCATCTCTCGGCCATGTTTACCAGCTTCCCTCGAACCAATCCGCGACGAAATCCAAGGCTCCAACCTCGACTGCGGCCACTCCGATGCCCGAAGAACCCAGCAAGGCCATAGCCTTACCGACAAGAGTATCCAAGAAGAACGATGAAACTTCGCTGGAGCGGCTTGCGCAAGAGTCCTTCATGATCCATATGAGATACGGCGGCGAGTACATTGACGAGAACCCCATCACCGGCCGTCCGGGAGAGTTTCACCTGTCGTCGACAGGCCGCAAGGTTGTGCCTCCGCCACAGCTCGCAAAGCAGGAGGGCATTGGTAGCATCAGCGGGCCAACGATCAACACAACGATCAATATAAAGGTGGATGATAAGAAGGACAGCAAGGACAAGACACCCAAGTCAGCAACCGCTTCGAAGCCGAGACGGAAGAAGAGCAAGGCGATGAACACTACTAGCACGCCCGCTGCATCTTGAGAAGGAGGTTTATTGGGCATGTAACGGCGTTATGGATTGGACAGCGGAACTTTTGCTACGACAATTAGTAGATTTGATACCCAGCATAGTTACACAAGTTGACAGAACATTGCCGACTGGACCCCTTGGTATCTAACAGGATTTAGTGAATGGTGTAGCCACCGTCCACAGACAGAACAGCGCCCTGTATAAACGACGCTTTGGAGCTCGAGAGAAACAAGACAGCATCTGCCACCTCCTGCGGCGTCCCTTTTCTCTCCATGACTGCGGATTGCACAGCTGGATCGTCATCCGGCACATCGGCTGTCATTGGTGTTCTAGACGATGAGCCAATGTTTCGATGTGACAATGGTAAACGGGCACTTACTCAATGACTCCAGGGCAAACACAGTTGACTCGGATGCCATGTTTCGAATACTGCAGATGTTGTAAGCCACTAGATCCACGTACTTTGAGAGGTCTGTCTTACATCGATAGCATCACTCCTCGTCAAGCTGATGATCGCCGCCTTGGACGCGCTGTACACGGCTACATCTCACACGTCAGCTAAAAATCACTGCCACTGTTGAAGTCACAAGATACTCACGCGTTTCCGGCTTTCCAACTAGACCCAGGTTGCTCCCTACATTGACAATAGACCCCCTAAACCCAGGCCGTCCATCGTGCGTCCCCGCAACATCCTGCGTCGTCATGTAATTCAACTCCTCGCGAGCACAAAGCCACAGACCGCGGAAGTTTGTCTGCATGACCTCGTCAAACTCCTCGGGGGTGACGCGATGGCTTGTCTTTGTAGGGCCGTAGATGCCTAGAGGATATATGAGGATATGATCTTGGGCGGAGAAAGAGATATACGCACCTGCGCAGTTGACGGCATAGTCAATACGGCCAAAGTGCGCAATGACAAGGGTCATGGCCTTGAGGACTTGGTCTGTATCGCAGTTATCGACCTCGAATGTTTGTACCTCTGCCTCTTCTGAGACAGCCTCGATCGCATTTTGGGTATCAGCCAGGCCCTCCTTGCCTTTGCCCCAGAGGACGAGTTTGGTGCATCCTTCTGCTGCAAACGAGACGGCAACTTGGCGACCGATTCCTAGTGTTAGAGTATCAGCACCAAGTTCGAAGCGAGAGATGATTGTATGACTTTATGGTGCTGTTGGGTGATATACCAGATGATGCGCCCGTGACGAAGGCGACGCCAGGGAACAGAGTAGCTGTATCTCGAGACATGGTTCAATCAGTGAGATTCAATCTGAGATTGGAATAGTCCAAGTTTACAAAGAAGCTATCAATTGTCCCTACGTTCATTTGAAGTTCTTGAGACGCCGTATGATGTTGCCATGATGACGTCGAACAGCAACACCCAATCAGATAACACCATTTCCGTCACCATAAGAAGCCTGCATGATACATGGTGATACATACCATTATCTATAAACCGCGAGATGAGGAGGTATCTTGTCTATATGAAATCTTCAACTTTTATCCCTCAAAGCAAGAGCTCCATCCGATATTTCCAACATCTTACTCCACAACCCATCCCTTGCCAGCAACCTTTGTCTGCTTCACCTTCTTCGCAGGCAACGGCCATCCCTGACCCCCCGTGCTCTCTGCCCTCAGATACGGAACAACAAAGCACTCCCTCACAGTCGCGCCATCTACACCCGCGGTCGTCTTGAGCTCCTTGATCGGCTTGCCGTACGTGATCAGCGGCGTGCCCTTGGCCAGCCCCGCCAGCTGTCCGCCAGTCACGTCCGTGAGGGCATGCATCCTAGTCTTGGGCCGCTTCTGCGAGTCGACACCAGACTGCGCGGCTCGCTGGAGGTACGAGTATACAATGTACTCTGGGCATTCCTGCGTGCTGCGGTGCGCAAGTGGTGATGTGGGATGGATGTAAACTGCGCGGTCGCTCTCGACTTCTTGGCTAGTGTGGATGGGGATCAGGGGAATGTAGGGGACGTCGATGGCCCGTTTGGGCTTGCGGAACTGCTCAGGCGGGTTTGGTGTCAGATCTGCTCGAATAGCAACCTGATCGATAAAGCCTGCGGCAACCATCTGCTTGAGCGCGGCGACCTGCTTCGGCGATGGAGGATCCAGCTTGTCCTGGTACTTCAAGTTCGCAAAAGCAGACACGTTTGTACGTAGAAGCTCAGTGATCTGCCTCCGCAGCTGCTGGATCTCCTTGAGCACCTTGAACCGAACAAAGTGGCTCTCGCACCACTCTTCTGTAGGCTCATGCGCATACTCTCCCACGACTTGCAGGAGTTTAATGGCATCTGACCGTTCGTCGAGATAGCAAAAGTTCTTGTGGACTTGGTTAAACACTCTTCGCACGTTGGCCTGGCGATCCTCGGCGATCACGTCTGCCGTTGTGCGGATGGCAGTGTCGTCTTTAGCAACCAGCGTTGGGATGGCCTGGTTCTCTGGAATAAAGACCTCGGCGGCAGACAAGCCAGCAACAAGAGCGATGGTGTACGGGAGACAGTCGTGTAGATGGCCAACCAGCAAGATACGCGCGAACCTGGGAGACAAGGGGAACACCGACATGGTCTGGCCGATTGGGGTGACCTGTCCAGCTGAAGAAATAGCCGAGAGATATGTGAGGAGCTTCTCCGACTTGGCAAGGGCTCTCCGATCCGGAGGAGTAGGGAAGGGGAAGTTGACGACATGCTGCAGGTTCATCGCCTTGAGCTGCAAGACGATACCCTCAATGGGCATACGCAGTAGCTCAGGGTCCGAGAAAGCTGAAAAGTCCCGCTCGTATACCGCCGAAGAGTAGAATCGGTAGCAGTGACCAGGACCCGTACGACCGGCACGACCAGATCGCTGGTTGGCGCTGGCCTTGCTGATCCATCCGATATCGTAGCTCTGAACGCCGCTGAGCCGATCATACTGCCTCTCCTTGGACCGTCCGCAGTCAAAGACATACCGGATGCCGGGAATGGTCAAACTGGTTTCTGCCACGTTGGTCGCCAGGATGATGTTTCGTGTGCCCTCGGGTGGAGGCTCAAACACTCGCATCTGCTCTCGGGTCGGAAGCAGAGAGTACAGAGGCAGTACTCGCATCTTGAGAGGAGCAGTCTCTTGATCCTCCTCGATCTGGAACTCGTCCTCTTCCTCTTCCTCTTCATCTTCGGGCACATCATCGAAATCATCACCTCCACGATCATCCACGTCGCCAAACTCGATATCTTCCACTTCGACAGGGGCCTCACTCGCCGAAATCTGCACCTTGGGTCCATCTGCAGACTTGGGCCCGCCAAAAGCAGCTTTGAGTTGCTTGCTGAGCTGCAGAATCTCATTGCGTCCAGTCAAAAAGACTAGAATATCACCTGGAGGCAACTTCTTGTGACCCCGGCTAACCTTGCGGAACGCTTCCTCGACATAGTCGTGCTGCGTCCTTCGGGAGAAATGAATCGTGACAGGATGCTGTCGTCCCTCGACCTCCATGACGGGCGGTGGAGTCGCAAAGAGTGTAGGGTTCATCGTGAGATCTTCTATCCGTAGTGTGGCAGACATGATGATCAGCTTCAGCGGCTTCACCGTAGGGTCCTCTTGTGCCAGCTCTGCCCGAAGCTTGATGACCCGGCTGAGCATACCAATCAGGATATCCGTATTGACGCTCCTCTCGTGGGCCTCATCAATGACAATGGCCGAGTACTTCTTGAGAGTAATGTCCTGGGCAACTTCACGCAGCAACACACCATCCGTCATGAACTTGATGGCCGTCTTGGGGTCCACTGTACCCTCGAATCGGATTTGGTATGCAACTACCTCGGACTTGTCTCCAAGCTCCTCGGCGACACGCTTCGACATACTCACGGCAGCGACTCTGCGTGGCTGAGTGATGCCAATCATACCGGGCGTAGGCGAGTCGGGAGAGCCGTAACCCGACTCGTAGAGGAACTGAGGAATCTGCGTGGTCTTTCCAGAACCAGTAGAACCGCAGATGACGACAATGTCGTTGCTGTGAATTGCCTCCATCAATCTCTGTTCCTCTGACACCACAGGCAGCTTCAGTCTCGCCTCCTGAACCGCCGGTGTTCTTGTGACAGAGACGCTGTATACTTTCCGGTTGGTGTTCTCGGTCGGCTTGAGTTCCATGGGCAAAGGATCTTGTTCGGGGGCTCGAGGGACAAAGTTATCGGGTTTAGGAATCTCGAGGTTTGTTGTGCTTCCTTCGATTGAATCATAGCCGAGTGCTTCGTTGCGTTGCTGATGCGCCCAGGCCTTGAACGAGGACGATCTCTGTGCCTTCTCGCCGTCTTCCATCTCCTCGTCTTCAGACTCTTCTTCCGACTCTTCTTCAGATCCTTCGCTAGACTGTTCCTCATTCTCCTCTGGTGCGTCTTCGCTCGAGCTGTCGTCTTCGTTCCGGGACTCTTTGTCGGCTCCATCGTCGCTGAAACCGTTCCATTCGTCGCTCCCACTTTCGCCCTCGCTCTCGTCAGACTCTTCGGGTGGAGGAGCCTCGGCCTGGGCTAACGAGAATTTTGATTTCACACCACCACGCTTTTGTCGCTTCTGGATCACTGGCCGTCCTTCGTCATCGATATCAAGGGGCCTCTTGAGACCCGAGCCAAGCGCAGAAGCATTGGTTGCTGGTGCTGAGGGGGCGGTGACAGGTTTCGCTGGTGTGGCGTCCTCCTCTTCCTTGGAAGCCTCACTCTCGTTGTCGCTCGAGTTCTCTGCGTCCATCTCGGCCTCTCGCCTCTTCTCGAGCAGGATCTTCTCTCTCTCTTCCTCTCCTCCTTCCAGGCCAGCCTTCTCCTCCCTCATTGCCCTCCTCAGGGCCTCTTTCTTTGTTTCGCGACCCTGACCAAGAGATCGACTGCTCGAAAACAAGCTCGTATCGATCCGGCGATCCGCGAGCTTGGCCATCAGCTCGCGGTTTTCGTCCTTGCGCAGCTTGCCCTCAATGTACTTTTCCAGGCGCTTTGCCTTCTTTCCACCCATCTTGGCGCCCTCTTGACGCAGATCCGCCTTCATCTGAGCCTTCTTTGCCTCGCGCGCAGCCTTGTCTGTAACCAGGAGCTCGTCCTGGTTGGTGTCTTCGACCTCATGACGAGCATCTTCTTTTGCTCGCTCGCGAGCAAGCACCTTGTGTTTTCGTTGGCGGGGGACGTATTTGGCCATCTCTGGTTAATATATAACCGAATTAAAGTCAATACCTCGGAAATGGCACGAAATTATATTCCGTCGAGGGTCAATGAGAGTATGAAGCTCGACACCTCAATTCATGAAATTTTGGGATCGAAATCATAATGCCCACCTTTACCGCCAGAATCTGAAGCCACTTTGGGATTAGTGCGGGGTGGCGGGGCCGGCCTAGTCTATGCGACACTAACAGCGCCAGCAGCTGTTGACTTGAGTCTCTGAAGCTGCAGTCAACATCCAGAATATCAAGAATAACATCATTTCCGCCAAAATGGAGTCCGTAGACGTTCGAGAAGAGCCGTTCCCCTCACGGACTCGGGAAGCTTCAGGCGTCGTCAACGGAATAGCCACCGAAGTTACTTCTACCAGCTTCGCCGACAAGATCCTCATCACCATCTCTCAAGAAGGCCGACTCTCGCAATGGGTACAGCAGCATCATCACAGGATTACTAAATGTTTTCTAACCCGGCTATAGATACAAGTCCCCTTGATAGGCTCGTCTTCAGGAGTGGTGGAAATGACCTTGCCAAGCATGGGCTCAGGTCTCCTCCCTTCAACACATCTCACTCCCAATACGCTTCTGGGCGGCGGCGGCGAGGAACGTGAGACACTGGGACAGCTATACGCGGCGCAGATCGGAAGCCAGATATCATTGAGGTCGCCAGATGATCGAAGGATACTGGTTCTGGGCCTTGGACTTGCAAAGGCCGATCTTGAGCGAGAGGCTTTCTTTGATCTTCTGGAGCTTGCCCAGAAGGTGCTATGAACTTGGACAAAAGGTTTAACGGCATGGCTTAGCCTGGGATCGTCTGTGGTCACTTCATCGGGTACATTGTGGCTCGTTCGGCTTGGCCCCAAGTGCGGGCTAGGACAAGTCAAAGTCTTCGGTGGTTGACGGCAACCGGCAATACAACCCAGAAAATGCGTATTATAGCTATCAAGAGAGTCGGCACGAATGGTCCCTACATGGAGTACAGGAGCACACATTTATAGACAATGTTGGTCTAGAAAAACATTCATGTATTCATTAAGGCGCATCGCCAACTACGAACCGTGAGTAAGCCTGCAAGCCTGTTGGCTTCCAGACAATGTCTTTAACGCTGTGTGCATGTCTAGCGTCCAAAGTAGCACCATCGTCATCCACCTTGCTTTTGCACCCTGCTACGAGTGTGAACGTGCGTGATTGTCACCCACGGCACGCTGAAGCCGATCTTGGCCAAGCAGTGGCCGACAACTGGGAAATCACAATGAGAAGAGAAAACACGCAGCATCAAGCGACCAAAATCATGCAGGGAAGAAATCCCAGTCCATCGTTCATCCAAGTCCGTCTCTCAGCGTTATTAACAATAACTTTAGATGCTACTGTACAACCATGTTTCATAATCATGAAGCTGATCGTCCCTTGCGATCTCTGTTGCGGTATGTCAGCGTATTTTCAAAGCCTGCCAGGCGGGCAACTTACGTGCTAAGCCTTCGCGAGAGTTGTTGCAGCTTCTGGTCATTATTGGCATCATCAGCAGCCTTCTGCAGCGCAACCGACCGCTCCTCCTCCTGATGCTTCACAACCTCGTCATGCGTCGGCGGCAGCCTCTCGTTCTGCAAGTCAACCTTTCGGGCATCTTCGAATGTGTTGATGGCATTCTTCAGACCCTCAGCGCCAAGCATGAGAGTACCAGCGGGCAATCTTCCACCAGAAACAGTCTTGAGCTCTGTAACCTTTTCCGATTCCTCGCGCAGAACCTGGAAAACTCGCGACAATCGACCAATGGCGAGGATCTTGTTCTTGATGGCTCTTCGCCTGACCTCGATCGACTCGGGGTCCTGGGAAAGTGCTGGCGAGGCGGGGCCGGGCGAGGTCGAAGAAGGCGTCTCCTCCTTGAGCTCCTCCTCAGAACAAGTGCTGAGAATAGCAATGAGCATGTCGGTGATCTTCTCTCCAACGAAGGGTAGAGACCATGTGAAGACATCCATAAAGTTGGGGAGCCAGTAGGGGTGGGGAGTGCAGTTGAACTGTCGAATGTTCATGACGTTGTTCTCGTACTTGAGTACGGCGGCCTTATTGTTGTAGACATCGAGGTAGTTGGGGGCGGAGAAGATGGTCATGACACTGGGGAAACCAGTCGTTCGAGTCTTGCGGTACATTCGGTAGCCCGCGTCTTGGGCCTCGTGGGCGCGAATGACGGAGAGAAGGTTGTTCTTCTCCAAAAAGGCGCAGGCGGCAGGGTAGGAAAAGAAGTACGAGCATCCTCGCACATGGTTGTGTAGGAAGTAATCGCTGGTCTTTTCCTGACCAAAATCTTCGAGGGGGTCAGCCCAAAGGATGTCGCACATGAGGCCCTGGGTAGGAGGCTCGCGGAAACGGTCAATCTGGAAAACGGTCAATTGAGAATCCCTCATGGGGCAGGGGATAGCAGAGGATCAAGACGCACGCTTTTTAGGTCGTCAAGAGTGTGCAGCTCTGGGCTGAGGCCTCCGTGAATGCACAGAAACTGCTTGTTCATAACAGCGGCAAGAGGCAGGGAGCAGAAGGAATCCATGCAGGCCTCGTACACAGTCTCGGAGTATTTGTGCTTGCATTCGAGCTTGAAGGTAAAGTAGTCGGTCAAGTGACGACACTCGTGGTTTCCTCGCAGCAGCCAGAGGGTCTTGGGGTAGTGAATCTTGAGACACCAGAGGTAAAGGACACACTCGATGCTGAAGTAGCCACGGTCAACGTAGTCACCGAGGAAAAGGTATCGAGTCTCGGCGGGATCGCCTCCGACTTCAAACAGCTTCATGAGATCGTAGTACTGGCCGTGGACATCACCACAGACGGTGATAGGGGCGTCCATCTCGAGTAGGTTGGGCTCGGCGCGCAGGAGCTCAGTGCCCTTGCGGAGGATCCAAAGGGCTTGCTCCTCGGTGAGGCGACCCTCACGATAGAAATGCTGCTTGAGAAATGTGATGTTGGGCTTGGACTGGGTCTCGTCCTCGAAGAACTGCTCGTCGGTGGGTTTGTACATGGCAGGGGCTTGAACGTCTGCGAACGGAGGACGGGTCTAAGTTAGCCACATAAAACTCCAGAGACGACATGATTGTGGTGCTATTCGACTCGAACAGCTAGGCAGTGGGCAATTCGAGCGATAGAAAGGACGTGGGGGATTCTGCGACAAATGATGTCGATGATGATGGTGGGGTTGAGGCGGCGATAGAGCTAGAGGGGATCTCACGCACCTTTGCACACACGCTCGGCGGTGTTGACCTGGGAGCCATCCTCCATAGTATGGATGGTAAAGTCGATCTCGGGTACGGGCTTCTTCTCCTGGATCGCACGAATAGCGTTATCGACCTGGGCGTTGCGCCGCTCCTCAGCAGAGGAGGCAGCGGTGGTCGGGCTTTCGGGGTCCATGCTGGGCGGCTAGGGGAGACAGGCCGAGCAGGCGGCGGTGAGAATGGGAGCTGCTGGCTGCTTGTCGTCAAAGGAAACCGGTCGTTGAAGCCTCGAGATGGTAAAAATGCGATGCGACGGCAAGAGAGCGTGGTGTGCGGCGAAGCGCGAGTGAAGCGTTGTGGGAGGAAGAGCTTGTGGTTTGAGAGAAGATGGTTACGGGATAGGGCTGACCAGAATGAGAGGGAGTTGGGAGGTGAGAACTCTCAGCGGCCAGTGCCAGTTGGGAGATGACGGGTGAGCAGTTGACTTGACAGAAAGGGCCAGGCCAGGCTCGGGTAGCTTGGGAGGGAGCTTGAGGTACTCTTCCATGCACTTCTCTCCCTGAAAGATACCTGCAAGTGCGGGCACAGGTACATCTGTCATGTCCAGTTGTTGCAGACCCGGCCGCACTTGACACTCGGCGGGCGTTGGCCTCGGTCCAATGAGAAGCCTGGTGATCCCAGCGTTGCTTTTCCAGTGAACTCGCCTGTTCATCACTTGTTGCGGCGCAATTTTGCCCCCATCAGAGCGGCGGGGGTTTGAAAAAGGGACCCAAACCCCTGGATTTTGCTGCTAAATAAGGAGGCGGGAGTCAATGGAACGCTTAGTTAGACTCTTCATCACTGACTCGCAAGATGGCGAGCAAGTGGTGACAATTGTAACCAATCTAATGTTCGTGTGTATCTCAATGCTCACAAACTCCCGTCATTTTTCTGGTTACAGCCGATCACCGTCTTCAATACCCCATGGAGCATCTTCCTTTACATCATTCTTGTCTCAGCAATCACGGCGGGTTTTATTTCTGCCCCACGTTACAACTCAACCTGGACCACTAACAAGGGTTCGATCTTGACGACGTAGCAATTCTCCTCCCGTCATACTGAAGACTTGCTTGTCCTAGATTGGCATAAGATACATCCATATTATACCCAACTACCACGAATCCTAGATAATATCAGAGCTATCGTTAGCACCAGATCGATTGGCAAGATGTGCGATGTTATCATGGATTGCCATTCTTTGCCATGCAGGAATGACGCTGAAGTGTGTTTGCGTAACTCATCCGGAGAATCTACTCGTTGATCTTGCGACTGCCTAAATTCAATGACCATCATGAATAGTCGTGTTTAATAGCCACATGCAACGGAATTCATTACCCCCGGGTCAGCAGTTTCGTATTTCTGATGCAGGGGTTTTGTAGGCTGACTTGAAGACGAGTCAACCTTACGAGCCACACTTAAAGCAAGCACCCATGATAGCCAAGAAACGTCGGTTTGCACCCTGGTACCACCAGATGCTCTATGAGTGGGCAGTCTTGATATTTAGGCGCCATGGAAAAAAGATAATCAAAATCAATTACGGAATTGAACTCATATAATAAAGGTAAGATTTACTATACTCAAGTGTTATTCATGCTAGGGACTATGGCTGTTGAGGGAACTTGTCGGGTTCATCCAATGTTGAATCGATGAAACCTTTGGTGAGTGAGGTGCGCTCGGCAAAATCATCTATAGACAAGGGCACTGCTTATGCTACGCCCAGACTTCATCCCATCCGATGGCTTCCATGTCTAAGCAGTGTTAGGTTCAGCCTGCGGTTGCTGACTTTCCTTTCAACAGCACTCTCAATTTTGGGGCAGAGGACGACTCTTTTCAAGGTGCTCGGGTGATGGCCTCATACCCCTGCTTGTCCTCTGCCCGCTGCCTCGACCTCATGTTGAGGTTTCGTCCAATGACTGTCTCATGGGGAAAGTTTGTCTCTCGGTAGCGAGACATGAAGTCATCTCGAGGGACTAATTGTCGTTGGTCAGCAAGTTGTTTCATCCGGACGTCTAGAGCCGATATACTTACTATACGCTCCACAAATGCGTCGAATGCCCTCAAATGCACTCCGACCGTGCATGACGCGCCAGTTATCAAAGACTTGAAGGCTGTTGTCAGCATCACAGTATGCATCCTCGTTCAGTCTCTACTTACTGACGACCCGACCTGGAGTCAACTGGAACCAATACTCGCTGCTTCGTCGACGCAGAACCTCGTTCCATTTGCGAGCAGCATGATACCACTTTTCCGCAGTAAACACATCCACGATACCACGGTCGTCATTGTTCCAGCGAACTCGAGTCAGCTCACCGTTGTCCTGCTCGATGACGGGGTATGTGCGGTCGGGTGCGATAGCAATTCCCTTGTTACCGCTAGCGTGCCAGGGAACATTTACTGTGCTCAGTGTCTCATATGCCTCAGGGAATTCCTCTTTCAGTGTGCTAGCAACATTGAAGCCGTCAACGAGGAGTGACTGGCCACCCAGGGCGTCATCAGATGGCTTCGCGTTGGGAGGAGCGTGGTGCGAAAGCAGATGGAAAGATTGCAGTCCTGCGGGCTCGCTAAAGTACGTAGTGTCTGTGTGGGCTGGAAGGGCGAGGTTGGTGTATGCGGTGTCAGCCAGAGCGAGATCGGGAATGAAGTCGTAGAAGCCTCCGTAGTGCGTGGTTCGGATCGGGCCGACCTTCTCTAGGAGAGCCTCGGTGGCCTCTGGAGTTGGCGGCGTGTCGGCGACAAAGCTGAATCCGTGAACCCACTACTACCAGTGAGTTGATGGTTGTTGAGAGATTCGAATTATCACCTACGATATTACTAGTGAGCTTAGCCATGCCTTTCTCGTCAGACTCGCTCATAACGGCGTCAAAAGAGACTTCTGGAGGCGCATTCTCGATGCTGGCGTCCCAAAACTGCCGACGCCTGGTCTGTTAGTTGCTGCAAACGCAAAGAGATCAATTTCCAATGCTAAAGAATAACTGACTCGTCTCGGCCGAATTGCTCGACATGCCCTCCTTCGAACCAACTGTCGAGCCAGGACCAGGGATGTTGGCTCTTGTGAGAATCAGACCCTAGGAAGAGTCAGCCTCACACTTCGGGACGCATGTCCATGGAATATGAATCATACACTGGACCTCGAGATGCTTCTCTGTTTCGGCAAAGTTGATAGGGTGAACATCTTCAGGCAACTAGTCCATAGAGTCAGTTGGCGCATCATCATCAAGATCACTTCAGGCGACATACTTGAAACGTATCAAAGTTCCTCTGCCTTGTGTCCTGATTGACACACTGGGTGCACTGGCAATTATCTCTAGACAACCATCAGCGCCTCAGTCCAATGGTTGAAACATTTAAGCGCGGTTGTTTACTCACCGCAACCACAAGTTAGGGCTATATCAGGGGCCGGAAGATCAGCAGCCTTGATTCTCTAACGACGACGCGCCAGAACGCCAAGGATCACACTAAACTCACAAGATCCGATGCGCAGGGTGCCCTTGCTCCTTGCGGCTCAGGCTGATTTTAGATCCATTGTTAAGCGCGACAGTTCTGGCAGTAGAGGACCATCTCGCGGTTGTTGTCGTTGATGTGAAGGCAGATGCCTTGAAGCCGGCTACAGCATGGTTTCGGGTGATCGAAGCTGCAGAACGGCCCAAGAGAGCAGAACGGCCCAAGAGAGCAGCGCTATAGATGGGATGAACTGATCAGCAAAAGAGTCTAGCCGTGTGTAATACAAAAGAACGGGATTAGATGGTAGCACCGCAAGTTTGGTGTGAGAGGTTACCTTGAGGAGCGAGCTGCTACACCAAATCGGCCGAGCATCGTGGCGGGGAAGAAGTTGTTCAAAGAGACTGTTCAGTTTATCCGCGCTAGTATTGACGCAATATTGATCGAGTTGCGGCAGTTCTTTTCATGAGGTATCCCCAGTTTGAGGTTGTTGAGTATGCACTCATTGGATGTAGTCCACCTTGGTCCATACCTCGGCCCATGGTCGGAAGCCCCCGATAATCGCATCTAGGCCTTCAGCCCGCGTGGAGTCGACACTGAAAAGGGCGTAACTACAAGGAGACGTCTGGAGGAAATGCGGAGTTGACCATTCTTTGAACCTGGAAATGAGCAGGGCCTGGACCAGCTTTTTGCCTCTAATATATCATGTTACTCGAGTGAATTATGCTGATAATCCCTCTGGTCCTTGCGTCGAATTTGCTGTCCATCACCACAAGAGACAAAGAGCTCGAGGTCGTGGACGTTTCCGTCCGACTGAGCAACTCCACTTGTTTGCTTCTAGGATATTTGAAACTGGCAGGGATTCATGGATGCATTGGATGGAGGGTTAGGTCGGACCAACAGTTCCCCACAGGGGCTTCTATTAACCGCCAAAGCCTGCGATTCCCTCGTTCATCACCAACAACACAACCAGCATGTCGGGTTCTGCGCCGCTGAGCTCTGTTGGTAGTTGACATGTTAGGAGACCGAAGACCTTGCAAGGTTCCGATTCACTCTGGTGGTGGTTGCAATGCATCTCGCCCATGAACTGACCTGCTTCAGTCCCAGCTCTGACTCTTGAGCTCCGTGGGGACAACATCAGATGCTATACCAAGAACAAACAACCCCATTCTCGCGACCCAAGACCAATTCAGAGCTATATCTCCGTACTCTTTCTTTCTTTCTTTCTAATCACCATCCTTGGACCTGTCCCCATCTACCACCTCCTGTTACCAAGTGGCTGTCTCAACTCCCAATAGTGCCTCTGTTGATCACGTCCCCCCCCACATCCCTAAGCGCCGACCTTGAACATGCGCGAAACCAACCGTTTCTGCCTTGGTCCCGGGACTCTGGTTAGCGGTCTAGTAGTCTCAAACAGGATCCTTGTCCTCGGTCGCAGGTCCTCGGCCCTTAGTGGAAGCCATTTGTCGCGCCCGCGCCTAACTTTGCTCCGTGATTGGCGTCGCCAGGCGATCCGCGACCACCCTAGGCGGACTTGGATGCTGCTATTCAGGACAGCACCAACACCCCAAGAGGCCCGTGAATCCCAGGTCATGTAGGGAGAACCAACAATGGAACCCATCGTCGTGGTGAGCCCCAGTAAGGCTCTTTCACCTTCCCCAGCCGGCCTTTATTATTGAAAGCTGCTGCGCGGCGGATGCTCTTTGCAAATCCTCTCTTCTTTCCCTGTGTCGTTCTGACTTGGGCCTCTTATCGTTGACTCTGTCCATGTAGAGCCAGCATGACTATTTCTTCTATACCTCACGAGGGGCGTCTCAAGATGTTCCTCGTGCTGGTCTCTTTTCTTCTCACTACAGCCGCAGGCGCTGCTGTCGAGCCACCTCTGAGAGTCAGCTCATTAGAAGAACCGCGCGGCCCTAGAAGGCTCTCTTCGATATTCTCCGACTTCCCGTCTCGCCATACCGAGCGTGACGGGTCATGCCCCATCTCTGGAATGGACTGGTGTGGCAGCGAGCTTCCGGAAGATTTCTGCTGCCCCTCAGAGTCAAGCTGCAAGGTCCTCGCCGCAAATACCACCGCCTTATGTTGCCCGAAAGGATCAACCTGCATTAATATCCAGCCCATCATTTGCAAAATTACTTTTCAGGATCCCTCCGCATACCCTGCGGCGCCCATCAAGACCCTCGCGCTCGACCAGAAGCTCAAGCGTTGTGGAAGCAACACATGTTGCCCCCTTGGCTACAGCTGCGAAGATGGAACGACGTGTGTGCTCGACAAGGACCAGGAGGAGGCATATGCCTTTCTTATCCCCGGATCCTTATCAGCAACAACGGAAACAGCAACGGCAACGCATATATTATCCACATCAGCTGATGCTGTCCTTCCGGTGGAGACATTGGATGTGCCCGACGCTGCAATCACTACATTGCCTCCATCAGCCTCAGCCTCTACTACGGAGTCAGCCAGCCCAGACACACAGGAGGGCGACGAAGAAGAGGAAAACGGGCACGGCGGTGTTTCGCCAACAGGTGTCGTTACTGCCGGCACGGTTGCTGGTGTCTGTTGTCTCGCTGGGATCGGCATCTTTGTCTGGATGAAGTGGTTCCGAAAGCGAAGGACCCCAGATACTCCCCTAATGACGCAAACTCGAGACACATGGGGATACTTCTCCTCGCATGGAGGAACATCAAGGTCAACCCAATACCTTCGCGTCACCCGTGGCCCTGACGACAAGTTCATCGTGACGCCGAGCACGGCTGGGTTTCCGCCTCCCCTGCCACTCCCTCAAATCGTCGAGGAAGCACAGCAAAGCCCAGTAGAGCTTCCCGCCACGCCTGTATCGCTCTGCATGTGGTCGAATCTCGAGTATGCGGCTGTGGAGGAGCCCAAGCTGGCTTATGTCGTCCCTGCTAAACAGCATACGGGACAGTGAGGGAGGGAACGAAATGATGAATATGATGTGATTATGAGGAGCGACCTTTCTTCCGTTGCACATATCAGTTTATGTTTTGCTGCTTATCACCTTGTTGAATATAATTTTTAGTATGATATCAGATCTTGCTTTCGCGACATGGTGGTCTTTGATCAGCTTTCCTAGTAATTGATGTGTTTCTCAATCTACGAGTTGATAGTGGAGCCGACACCAATACCAACTCTTTACAGGTTGTTAATGGCCTCCATCGTTTCCCTCATCATGGCATATTTGCCCATACGAGAACAATCTTTGCCAACGTCAATTGCGAGCAGAACGTGCATACGTATAATACTAGCACGCCTATCGCGTCACCGCCCGTGGCCATTTTGCTCGCTGTTGACGTTGCCGATGATTGTTCATGTGGGCACAGAATATGCCATGATGAGCTGTGTTTTATATGATAGAAAGGATAAGGGAAGAAAGGAAATCCCTAGGAGTGATAGAGCAGTTCATGTACATATCGACGGCCAAAACGACCTCTCACGATTCAGGTCTGAGTCTTGGGCAGCCAGCTATGTTGAAATCGGCTTGTGACATCAAAGATGTGGAAAGAACCTGTGTTCTTTTCTATGGTGGAAGTAAGTTGACCTTTGAAAGAGAGAGATGCGTATGATAGCCTCCGATTGACGATAAAATGCGTGAATCTTGGCGTGAATCTTGGCGTGAACCCGAGTAACTCAGTTCTACCTTAAAGTGGACAGTGTCTGCAGGGAGTAGATCTGATACTGACACACGGTGCGCTATTCCTGACGTGCGCGGGCCTCATCCGCTAATTTCTGCGAGGAACGGTTCAATGCCAAATTTGTACAATTCCATAACGTGGCTCTTTCATCACACATTGCTCCTCACGCTGTCGCATCTTGTTTCGGCTCATAATTTATTTCCATTCGCTCAAAGCATCCTCTCAACTAATGCTCTAACGCCGCGACTCGAATTGTCTTCGTCGCCAACGTAGGGCCATGGCTCGCTCGCCATTCGATCGGCGCCATCATACTGCTTGATCACGGGTCCAACGCCGAGTCGCGAGGCTAATACAAGTCGAGCCCCGATAACGAAAACGTGCAGCATGTCGTCTCAACATAATACATTCGACGCCTTCTACGACGACCAGGTTGAAGCTCATCGACAGCTCTACCCGCGCGATACCGTCTGGGATCGCATCACCCAGCCCAGCATCATCGTCTCCTGTCTTATCGTTGTCGTCACTCTTGGTTACAATCTCTATGGGACTTCTGCCACCATAGCGGGATCAGTGCAGCTGCTCGGAACGTGCCTCTGGGACGCCCTTGTGTTCGTCGTCCCGGAGAGCCTCCTGAAAGCCCTCGATACCTCCGGCAATACATCTACAACCTCGCCATCGATGCCGTACGCCGCCAAGAGCGCCCATGCCGCCAAGAGCGAGATGATGCAAAGGGTGCTTGGATTAAGCCGTTCCGGCGGGATGATGGCCTCGGTATTCCAGGTCAGGAATCGAGCGCTGTCAATGACCGGCGGCGTCCTAGGCTTGAAGCTGGAATCTGAGCGCCCGCCGGGGCTTGGTAACATGGATAACTCGTGTTATCAGAACAGCATCCTCCAGGGGCTGTCCTCTCTCAAATCTCTGCCGGAGTATCTTTCCGCCTACCTTGAGACTTCGAGCGTCGAAGACAGCGATCGCGACGTGGCGCAAACATTACGGGCATTGATCACCGATCTGAATGACGTTTCGAACTACGGAAGGACAATATGGACTCCAGGTCTCCTCAAATCAATGAGCACTTGGACACAGCAGGACGCGCAGGAATACTATTCGAAAATCTTGGACGACATCGACAAGAGCGTCGCCAAAGCAGTCAAAAACACACAACCGCGACACCCTGGCTTAGCAGCCAAAATCGAAAAGGAGGACATGGCCGCAAGCGAGCATAGCGACGACAGTGGCTATCAAAGCCTGGCCAGTTCTGTTTCTGACACCAAGCTGCCTCGGAATCCACTAGAGGGTCTGCTCGCGCAGAGGGTGGCGTGCATTCAGTGTGGACATTCTGACGGACTATCCATGATCCCCTTTACTTGCCTGACATTGAGTCTTGGGCTTAGCAAGAACCAGCACGACTTGTACGAGCGACTAGATTCCTACAGCAAGGTAGAGGCCATCGAGAACGTCGAATGTGCCAAATGTACGCTCCTCAAGGTCCAGAGGCTACTGGCCAAGTTGGTTGAGAAGATGCGAGATGGGGGCACACCCACGGAACAGCTCGCAGAGCCCCTACGCAGGCTTGAGGCTGTGGAGCTGGCATTGGAAGAGGACGACTTTGAAGACAAGACCTTGACGGAAAAGTGCAAGATCTCGGCCCAGAGTAAAGTCAGCACGACCAAGACGAAGCAAATTGTTGTCGCCCGACCCCCGCAAAGCTTGGCCATACACATGCAACGCTCAGTGTTTGATCCTTCCACATTCAATATGATGAAGAACTCAGCCCCGGTCAACTTTCCCATGACGCTGGATCTCGGGCCTTGGTGCTTGGGCAGTGCCGGCGAATTTGGTGCCAGAACTTCAGACCCGTCAGTGGAGGAGGAATGGTTAACGGACCCCAAAGAGTCGATGATTGCTGGCGATTTGGGACTATCGAGGTTGACAGGACCCATCTACGAGCTCCGAGCGGTGGTGACACATTACGGGCGACACGAGAACGGGCACTACATCTGCTATCGAAGATATCCACGAAACAGGCCTCCCACCAAGACCGTTGAACAAGGGAGTCCGTCTACTGAGCCTGGTGATCAGGCAGATGCTACGCCGGGACAGACAAGCCCCGAGAAGCAAAGTAGAGAAGATGGAGGCCAGCCTGAAATGGATTGGTGGCGGTTGAGCGACCACAACGTTTCGATGGTGAGCGAGGAGACTGTGTTAAGCCTGTCACCGGGAGTGTTCATGCTGTTCTACGATTGCGTAGATCCTACAATCGTTTTGACCTCTGAAGACGACGGGATGCAAGACGCGAATGATGCTGCAGGTCTTGGCTCGACGATGGGGCCGGACAGTGCAGCAGGGAACACTGTTGATATGGATAAGAGGGTTGAAGGTCAGGTCTTGAGTGGCAGCCTCGAGCCAAAAGATGCACCCTTTGGCGATGAGGATGGTCCGCCGTTGAAGAACAAGGGAGAACATGCTGGGACTGAAACAGGGGGCTTAAGCATGGCCGCCAGCTTGGCTGCACCCCAAGTCGTGTGATAACACAGGGTAGAGCAAAGCAGTGGAGAGAGCCGGTTTTGAAAAGAGAGAGATCGGCCTGGATAAGCTCTGACATGGGAGATCAACAAGACACGGAGTGCAATGGCCGCTTCTCGTGTGGGTCTGTATTTGAATGCATAGCGACGGCGTTGAGGACACAAGCAAGACTTGAAGATCTGGAAGTTTTGAGGGCTGAGTAGAAATAACACAAAGAATTATCAACCGTGATTTGACAAAACAATGTGCGTTTATACACATGAAACCAAGGATACTAATAAAAGGCTTGAGCCCAGATGCAAGCCTTGGCGAAAGGGGAACTAACGGATCTTCCTAGGGTCCTCCTTCACTCATGGAGACAACTTGGACTCTCAGTTGTTGGTACTATCTAGTTAATTTTCGTGCCCGACGTGTTTCGGCCTACGGTAGTTCGGCACCGCAAGTGATCTATTATAAGAGTAGGAATGCGTCGATATGCCATCAAAGAACCGAAAAGGGGTCTAGAAGCAGTGGCTTTCGGATACGACAGGGCAGGGGAAGCCAGCAAGCCCAGACAGGCAGACAGACTCGCAGTGGGTTTCCCAGGGGGGTCATTTTGACGTGAAATAATGAAGGTGTAAGTGCACGATTATGTTGGTCGCAGACGAAACGGAAGTGCGGTACAACATGGCCTCCGGATGATAGAGGCAAGACAAGTTGGTCGATAGGAGTAGCTGTGCCTATCGAAATTATGTTGACCCCCATGAGGGAAATACTCAAGACTTCAAATTGTTAAGTATGCTTATAGTTCTAGTATGAGCGTCACAACACCCTGAGTTATTCCGGTCTCCTCTACGCAGTAGGTGTTTATTCAGACCTGACAGCTTCGCCCGTAGGTGCAGCATTCTATTGCAAGGGACAATACGGGTCATCAGCTGGCAAGTTAACGTTACCCTTCAAACTCCCAGGGCCCCCCATTTAGAGATCTAGACCCAAAATCAGTTGCTTCAAGGCCCGAAGCCCATGTCAAAGACACCCCGAGAAAGGGAACAACAGCAGACGACGGTTGCATGTTGCAGGGGCTATAGTTTCATTCGTCGCCGCCTGCATGTTGAATGCGTAGCCCTGGTCCCAGCGCGGATCGCCCGCTTGGGCCTTTGGGTAAGGGGAATACGAAAGGGAAATTGGTACACACGAGGGCCTTGAGGCTGACGCTGCTTCTACAAGGGGAAGTCGCCGCGACGAGAACACATGACTATGGCTGACGGCATAACTCCCAAGTCGTTGGCTCATGCAGCGAGACCTTGATTCGCCTATTCGTATATACGAAGCCCATGATGTTGTTTTTAGAGGAGCAGGCGGCGGGTGCTTGACGAGTCTTGCACCAGCATTCGATCCATGGTTTTATAAGTAACCTTATAGAGCCAAGCTTTCGACATTTCTGCTCTGCTCCAGTATCAACGAAAACAAGCATTGCCAAGTCGATTCATCACGTCAAGGATTAATAATAAAGCTGTACCGAAATCGGGAATTCAACTACTAGATACTTACTACCTTCCAAGTTTCAAGGCCGGAACACACAAAGACGAGCTAGGAAGGAAGGAGCAACGCATACGCAACCAACCTGAAGCTGCGGAGAAGGAGCCAACCACCTGGATCCTGCCAACTTCAGACTCCCATATTCTTATCGATCTTCTCCAACCAGGTCTAATCCGTCCATCCCATCTTGCCATCAACGCTTCTACTGGACCTAGTTCTCTTTTTTTTCCTTTTCCTCGCTTTTTTCTCCCGGCGACGCGGCCTGACCCCAGACGGCACACAGTTCTCACGGGCAACCAAATCGTCCGTCCTCTTGTCGTCAAATCCTCGGCTTACGCGACGCGACACAAGCCATTTATCGCGGTTCATCAACGAAGTGTTGTTTGGCCAAGTCTAAGACACACTGAATCATGGCGGTATCTGGCGACTTGGAAGCAGGCAGAGAGCTTCGTACGTCGCAGGGCTCGGGTGTGAACTCGACGGGTGAGAAGGGAAAGGGTCCCAGGCTTCATGCCTCCGTCTACATTTTGTACGTCGTTGCGAGAGTCTCCACGTGAAAAAGTACGGGTCTAACATGAGATTTCAGGTCTTGGATCTTCTTCTCGAACCTCACCATCATCTTCAACAAGTGGCTCATTGGCACTGCTGGGTTTCGTAAGTCCCTTGTCTCATCTACCCTTGAACCCCAAGACTCGGTATGCTAACGCGCACTTGTAGGTTATCGTAAGTACTCTCTTGATGTCCAAATACATATATAAGATGGGCCCTTCTGTTGATTAAACTAACAGCCCTATAGCCATCATCCTCACCACATGGCATCTCATATTCGCAACTGTCGCAACCCAGATACTTGCTCGCACGACATCCCTTCTCGATTCTCGCCATTCTCTTCCTCTTACCCGGCGTCTCTATGTGCGCACTATCCTCCCAATCGGTATCCTCTACTCCAGTTCTCTCGTCTTTTCCAATATCGTCTACCTCTACCTCTCCGTCTCCTTCATACAGATGCTCAAGTCCACCGGCCCTGTCTGCGTCCTTATTACTTCCTGGATCTGGGGTGTCGCCCAGCCTGATAGGCGTACTCTCGCCAACATCATGCTCATTGTTATCGGTGTCCTTCTTGCAAGTTTTGGAGAGATCGAGTTTTCTTGGGTTGGCACCATCTTCCAGCTCTGCGGCACCATCTCCGAAGCTGTTCGTCTTGTCATGACTCAAGTCATGCTCAGCTCTGAGGGCCTTCGCATGGATCCTCTCGTGGGGCTTTACTACTACGCCCCGGTTTGTGCCGTCATGAACATGATTGTTGTTGTTTTCAGCGAAGGCCCATCTTTCAAGTGGGAGGATGTTGCCAAGACAGGTTACGGCGTGCTATTTGCCAACGCCTTTCTAGCTTTTATTCTCAACATTGTCAGCGTCTTCCTGGTAAGTTGGCTATTCCTTATCTGTAGCCTGTTTCCTTGCTGACCATGTGATTCAGATCGGCAAGACATCTGGCCTTGTCATGGCTCTCAGCGGTATACTCAAGAGTATTCTCCTTGTTGCTGCCTCTGTCCTGATTTGGCAGACCAGCATCGGGCTCCTCCAGGTTCTCGGCTACTCAGTCGCCCTCCTTGGACTCGTGCTGTACTCGGTTGGATACGAGAAGATTCTTGAAGCTTTTCGTGATGCAGGTACATGGATTTCAGGGGCCTGGGACTCGCAAGGTGATACCAAGACGTCCCCCATCTTGCGCAAGTGCATCTACATCGGCTTGCTGGGCTTCCTCACTATTGTCATGGCAGGTTCCCTCTGGCATTTCCACGGGGGCTCGGCTGCAGATGTTATGAAGTCGACGTCGTCATGGTTTGGTTCCACATGAAACGACTCATCGTGCTCTGATATGATGAATTAATGTAATGACACGGCCTTTTTGGATAATTCATTGAAATACTCTGTTACCACGTATCATGCTGTGATGGCTGACCTAGTACATGACAACCCTCTGGGTATATCTTCGATGGGTATCTGTTCAAATGTTGAGCCCGTTCGCCTAGTCGCTAGCCCCTGAGTTCTCAAGCACGCTCTTGTCCTGAAATTGCTGTTTTACAATGGATGCCCGTAGTACAATGATACTGGCTTCAGCGACGGCTCCTGCTAGGATCCCGTCGCTCTCGCCGAGGTGACAGGCTCCGATCCCGTCTGGTCCTCCGGTCCCTCGACCGGTCCCTATCCCTATCCCGGTCTCGATCACGGTCACGGTCCCTATCCCGATCACGCCGGTCCCCGTCTCTGCCGCGGTCTCTGTCCCTGTCCCGTCGGTCCCTGTCTCTATCGCGATCTCTGTCAACATCTCGCTCACGGACCCTATCCCTGTCCTTGTCCCTCTCCCGCTCTCGCGGCGTCTCCCTGTCACGTTCACGTTCTCTTTCCTTGCCTCTGTCCTGCTGCCGGGTGCGACTTCCAGACCGGCTCCGCCGTCGCTCCTCGCGGCCTCCGGGCATATATCTGTCGATTTCGTCCATGTTGCTGCGGCGGCGGCGCAAGTCGGGTGATCTCTCGCCGCTGTCCTTTCTGTCGTCGAGTCCTGGGACCGGCAGGCCTTTGTTCCTGGCGTCTTTTTGAGCCGCCAGGTACGCCTTGGCTTCCTTTTCTCGCTTTCTGACCTCTTCCATCTTCCACTCCTCGAGGTCCTCTGGAGCTTTGCTGGAGCCGGGTCTGACTGCAGATGCAGTGGCTTTGGATCGAGAGCGGCTTCTGCCATCTCGCTCTTTATCTCGCCCCTTCTCCTTCTCCTTTTCTTGCTCTTTGTCGCGATCTTTTTCGGGTTCTTTCTCGCGAGCTTTGTCTTGGTCGCGGTTTGCATTGCGATCTGCGTCGCGAGTCCGTTCTTGGCTTCGTCGTCGAGGAGGCGAACGATCTTTTCTCTCGCGGTCACGATCTCGGTCGCGGTCTCTGTCACGACCTTGCTCTCGGTCCCGTTCGCGCGGATCATAGTGGTCTGCTCCTCCGAGGCGGGCTTCACGGGAACGGCTACGTTCACGCCGGGCGCGCGAGCGGGTTCTATCCCTTCTCTCAGAACGTAATGGCGAGCGTGGACGGTCGCGTCTATCTCGACTTCGATCCCGACGGTCCGTTCTAACTCTTGATCGGCTTCTCTCTCTCCGATCCGCTCTGGGCCGAGATTTGCTCCTCTCGTAATGGTCATATTTTGGTCGTGAGCGGCTTCTAGCAACACGGTCCTCTCTACCAGTTCGCGAACGGGTCCTATCCCGTCTAGTTCGTGATCGGCTTCGGTCGCGTCTGTCCCTCATGCGAGACCCGCTACGGTCTCGGCGCGGGGAGTTGGAGCGCCGGTCGTTTCGGCGGGTATCTCGTTCTCTTGGGCGATCGCGATCTCGGTCTCCGCCTCTATCACGGTCCCGCTCACGATCTACAGTTCGTGAAGCACTGCGACTTGGCTTTCTCTCATCTCTGGCATCCGGCCGCTTGGTATCAGCAGGGTTTCTCGAGTCAGCGCGATCTGCCTTGGGTCCTATATCGCTGTGTTTACGGCCATCTCTGGCTCGAGAACGCTCACGGCGGATGGGGTTGATGGCTGAAACAGGTCCGGTTTTTCTCGGCGGCGGTGCCAGGGAAGAATCGATTTCTAGCTCTGGCTGTTTTTGCGTCGACTTGGAGCTTTCACGTAGAAGGTCAGCAAGAGCCTCTTGCTCCAAGCGCTCGTGGTCCTCCTTGGATAGCTTCTCCTTGAGCTCTTCAGAAACAGCCTCCTTCTCCTTAGGGCGGTCATCTCGGTGTCGGTCACGGTCACGGTGACGATCGTGGTCGCGGTCGCGGTCCCGGTCCCGGTCTCTAGCACGGTCACGATCTCGGTCTTGGTCTCTACCCCTGTCGTGATGATCACGGTCCTTGTGCCGTTTCTCTCTTTCAAGATCGCGTTGCCTGTCACGCTCTTCACGCTCTTGCTCGCGCTTCCTACGGCGCTCGTCTCTCTCTTCTTGGCGTTTGAGCTCGGCTTTCTCCCGTTCGCGTTCCACTTTCTTGTGTTCTTCACGGACAATCCTTCGCTTCTCCTCCTCGATTGCAGCTTCTTTTTGGCGTAGTTCTTCTCGTACCCGTTCACGTTCCGCTCGGCGAGCCTCTGTGTCGGCCTCGTACTCTTGGTCGGTTTTGGAACCTTGGGTCTTTTCTGTCTCGGCTGTTTCTTCGCCGACTTCCGTGCGGCGAGTTTCGCGAATACTCTCCTCAATGGCATCGACATCAATCAACTGACTGATGACAGACTCGGCCTTTTGGTAGACCCCGGACCGTTCGAGTGCGCCATCGATAAGAGCTGCTGCCTTTCGTCGATCTAGAGTAAGAAGCTGCTGTGGGTTGCGTTCAATCTCCTGTTCGGCCACCTCGATAATAGATTTCGTGACTTGGGCTTCGTAGTCCTGAAAGCAGCAGGTCAGAAAACAATATTCGCGTAGTATTTGAGCGCAAGACATACGCTGGCCTCGAACTTGTCCCAAACCTGCTTCCGAATGGAATCGTAGGCTCCCTCCTTCTTGAAACTATGCGCGAGGGACTCGATGGCGGCTCTGGTCGCTGAAGGTAGAGGAAGATCGGAGGCTTTGAATTTTCGGGTTGGAGCAGGGGCCGAATCGCCATTCACAGGCGGTTGCTCGGTGTTTGGTGTCGCCATGGTATTGCTACGCGCCAACGCAAAGGTGAAAAGGAGCGAAATGATGGCGCGCAAGGAGTCGGCGCATCAACCAGGCGATGAATCAGCGCATATCGCGACGATGTTGGCTAGCAGCAATCGATTCAAAGGCCGTTGGTGCAAGATATAGCGGGAATGGCTTCCTCTGGAGAAAGATCTGGGGTTGGCAACGTTGAAGCAAAATTCTGGGGTTAGAGGAGCAACAAGCTTGACAGAGAGGTGGAAACGAGCATGCAAACGCCAGGTCACGTGGAATCCCGTTTGCTTGATTCCAACCTTTCTTCCCAAACGCGCTTACCCTATACAGCAACTTGGACCTTGCTCGGCCTCCTCAACGAGCACCCATTTATGTAATTTTTACATATCTCTCCACGAGAGCTCGCTGGATACACTAAGCGCAAGATCATTTATGAAAACTTCCATGATATATGGGTTTATCTTCCTCTTCATATTTGCAATTACTAGCATTATCATCTACTATCAACTGACAACGACCGGCACAAAAACAACTATAGTCCAACCTCGACCCCTAATCACAACTATCAGATCTATGGGGGAAGTGAAACCAAGCCCATCAACCCACTAACAAACCAGTCATCGCCGCCGCAGTCTAGTACTTTGTGGTGCACTTTGCAGTAGTCGTCGCCCTCGAGGGCTTCTGCCTCACCGAAGTGACTCCTCCGTCAATGATGGCCGGACCTGGAACCTTGTAGTTGATCGAGTTGGAGTAGATATTAACCAGGATACCAGGATCCTCAGAGTCATACAGCTCAGTACCAAGATATCCGTTTGGATAATCACCGCCACCCCCTGTGATCTTGAGGTTGAAGCACTGGGGGTAGTTCTGAGCACCACCCTCGTCAAGAGCGTTGTGCAGAGCAATGATCTCGTGGCGAAGGACATAGTTGCCAGAGGCAATGTTTTCCGGGATCCTCACGCTCCATGTGAAGCCGTTGTCCTTCATGATGCCATCGGCGTACTTGCCAGGCCTGCCCTGCTTGACAATGCCCAGCCCGTCGATCTTGAAGAACTCCAACTCGGTCTTGTCGACCTTCTCACAGGGGCCGTTGCAGTTTGCCAGGTAATCCACGATGGGCCCGTGATGAGACTCGGGCCACTCGGACCACTTAAGGGTAATGGTATCGCCAGCGGCGATCTGGACGTGCCCTTTTGCTGGGACAGCATCTCGGTGGCAGATGATGTCCGGGTCGTTGTACTTGTCCGGGGAGACGAAGCCGTTGTCCAGCTGCTCGATTGTCCAACCAGCGACGACGGGCGGATTCCGCATGTAGGGGAAGTCGGTGCTGCCATATCCTTGGTAGGCCACGCCGTTGATGATGATCTTGTCGACATGGCCGTGTGCTGAGACGGTCATGGCAGAGGAGAGAAAGAAGAGCAAGAGTGAGGCGCTGGACGGGCCCATGTTGGTAAAGAAACCCATGACGAGAACAAGATGGTAGTCAAATTCGGTGAACGAGCGTATCAAGTCAAAGAAGGTAGTTGCAAAGTCAGAAACGAGAAGAGCCTGCGAGGTTGTCCAAGACTGAGAATATCGAGGGCAAAGCTGGTCTTTTATGCTCACTCAGACAACTCGAGTCTACGATATCCTACACAAACCTGCCCTGATTACCAGGACGTCCTGATGCATTATCCAAGCCTGTCAAAACCACGAAAACAAGCCTCAATGCAAAGGCGCATCTGTAATTCCCCGAAACAGTCCTCCCATCTCCGTGGTCATAAACACCCGAAGGTTGTATCGGCGGCATCATGATTGGCCTCGTCCTCGGCTGTCAACTGCCCCTCGCGCGACCACCTCAGACACATGGATCAGAACCTCATACAAAGCCACTGCCGCCCAAGGAGTATATGATACTCGTGGGCTTGGTCAGCGACGAGTCAGGGCACGGATGATGCGTCGACGCGGCTTGAGACATGGAGGCGGCGTCAATGGACGAATGAGACGCTGGCTTGTCGTGATGGGAGCTGCAGCGCCTGTTTCAGCAAGGGTCGTTTCCGAAAGTGCATGTCTTTGCTATTGGAGAGTTCCTTGGTCGTCGAGATGCAAGAAGCCGTTGGGTCACTCCGAAGCTGAGACGGGAAACTTGGTCCTGGCTGGCCGAACCCCGTGATGGACTAGATGATTCATTAGCTAGAGTCGATATGAATATGAGGGGGAAAAGATTGTATCTTTGACTGTCTGGGGTCCGAGATCAGTTAGCAGAGATGGCAAATAAGGACTGGTAGTACCAGGCGGTCCAAGCAGAGAAATGCATAGAAACGACTCATATAGGTAAAGGAAAACATACCCAGCCTACCAACCTATACTCTTCCATAACGTACCTAGTATTATTTTATAGTTAGGAAAATATTGAATAAGGATAATATAGCATCCCGAGGTCTCTTGGGATATAAAGATAATAATTCAGTAGGCTTGAGGTAGCTTAAGACCATAGTGAATACTGCCTGGCCGGCCGTATTTTCCCTCACCCCATGCGACTATAGTCGTCGAGTTGTAAAACATAGATCCGCATAAAGGCCGCGACCTATTCAAGAGATCCCAACTATCATACTTGGGCTTCGGACTTGGTTGGTGTTGACCGCAGCGCTCGCGGTTTAGAAGCAAGATTTGATATCCATAGTCGCCCATGAGACATGCTTCATTTCTCCTGGATCTCCCAAGTCCCCCATCGATAATCCAAACTGCGGCACGGATCGCAACACGCCAACACCCAGAAGATTGCAATTGCTACAGCATTGACCATCAAGAAAGCCCCAACGATTCTCACTTTATAGGGCCCTTCTAGCCAAAAGATAAGCAGGAAAACTGTCTCCATGATAGCGGTTACAAACAGCAAGCCTAACAGAACCATGACCCTCTCAGCCTCCCATGCCTGGAGGGGGGGCGGGCCGTGGGAGAAGAAGCCGAATCCATCGGGGATATGTAGAATTCTCGACTCGAACCAATAACCTCGAGTACCGATGGTATGCCTCCAAGGGCTGATGATGATGTGGGCGGCTGTAGTATCTATTGCCATTCTTGGCGGCGTGGCAGGGCTGCGTGATGTTTTCTAGGGAAGAGGTTATCTCCAAATGTCGCATATGGAAGACACGACGGGGACTTACCAGACAGATTAGCGTGGCTGTATAGGTATTTGAGGATAGGGACACCTATGCGAATGGAGTTCTCGGATGGGGATGCGGTGTCTTTTATATTGGTGTTGCGGAACAACGTTCAAGCTCTACATCAGAAATGCGGCGAGAAGAAGCGAACCACAGGTCTGACGTGACCAAATACTCAAAAGTATCTGCATGTGTCCACGACAGATGAGCATTGAGGGAGCTCGTCACCTTGACTTGCCCGTGGGTGAGCAAGTATAAGACTACAGACCAACAGCCGCACACCAAGTTCTTGTCTGTTTTGCACCTCGAATGTATATACGTATTAAGCAAGCGGTTGTTCTTGCTGCTTTACACCATATAGGAAAATCGGAGATGGATATCATGCCGTCCCGTCGTCAAGCTCGTAGAGGAGAGATTCATCACCAAAACGCCATGCCAGCAAATGCACCTCGGTCCTGCACACATATTCTCACCACTCGTCGTCTCAGAACTCGCCCTCTCCGCCGTGGCCGACTACGCTCGCAGTCCAGAGCCCGACGAGACCCCACCAGCTGACCTTCCAGCCTCTCCAGAGACCCTCGAGGCCCTGGCCCTTGTAGACGGCTGCGGCGACGGTCTTAGTCTTGCCCTTGCCCTTCTTCGTGGCACTAATTTTGTTGGGCGACTCGTGAGTTCCCTCCTCAGTTACAATGTGGTACATAGTGTTGAAGGCGCCGTCGTAGCGGCCGGGAGGAACAATCGTGGTGAACTGTTGGTCATGGCCGCCTAGTGCCTGTACATACTCACGACTCGAGAGTAGCGAGACCTGTCCACGTCGTAGAACAGTCTCAACGGGTAGCTTGAGGAGGATCGCAGCTGACGAGGCGAAGAACTTTGCGACCGAGAACGTCAACGGTGAGGCTTGGCTATCGATCATGAATCGGGTTCGGAGGACGAGGGGCGTTGAGAGCGTGATGAGAGGGTGAACCAAAGAGTTGAGAACCGTCGGGATAAGGAGGATCGATGAGCAGAGGTGAGACGGTAGAGATCTAAGGGTGGCCAACGTCCTGCGCTGGCCATTTGAGCTGGGTGTGACAATGAGTCTGGTCATGGTTAGCCTTTGCTTCAGTATCGAGAGATCGCCGCACGTACCTAGTGCGCACCAAGTCTAAGGGTGACAGAGCAATCCCAGTTGCCACAGCAGCTGTAGCAGCGACAAAAAGGGATACCCAGGGATATGGCGAGGCAATATCGATCAAGCGGTCAATGTCCTCCTTGACACCCAGATCTGGGACGTTGAAAATGGCACTGAGAAAACTTCTTGACCAGTTTTCGAGCAGCGATTGGAGAACAGTATAGAGGAACGTTGAGTTTGATCCCTTCCATACACCCCAGGCGCCTTCTTTGCCCCATAGCTGGCCGATTACTTCAAGAATCGAGTCTGGCCGGCGTAGGGCGAGGTAGTGATCCGGAATGATCGGCTTCTTGACGGGAGAAGGGGCTCTTCGACCGCTGGCACTCCTGCTAGATTGAGAAGGTGTAGGAGTTGAGGGTAGATTCGATGAGAAGAATGCGGGCTCTTCACCGTCGGAGTCAGACTCGTGGAACTATGTCGTCATGATTAGCGGTGTAACATGAGGGAAGCTCTCGAGATGGACATACATCATACATGGAGCTCCCGTACGTCGACGTTCGCTTCTTGAGCGTCTCTGGCTCTGTAGGAGGAGCGAGAAGGGCATTCTCATCCTGGTTCCGGACTTGCAGCAAGGTCTTGGCCACCTCAAAGGGCTGAGCCATAAGGACCGAGGTGTATTTCCATAGCAGCTCATCGACGAGGTCCTTGACACTCTGAACCATCGACGGCGAAGTGTCGCCCAAGTAATCCTGGTATTCGATGTCGGAGAACATATCACGCGCTTTGGACGCATACCGCCCACCGGCGCCCGTCACATGTCGGCCACCAGGGAACGGGTTCGGGCTGGGACTCGACTTGGGGAGAGTCTCAGAGGAATCTCCGATGGTCGGGGGTATATAGTACGGCCTCAAGGGGTTGACGCCATCTCGGTGAGTCGACATGGTGGTGGACTCGGGTCACGCGACAGCATTGGACGGTTGGGAGGGGAAAAGGAAGTGTTAGAGAGAAATGCGACGCCGAGCTTGGATCATCCAAAATGAATTCATGCCTGTCCCCACGGCCCACACCTCCGGCTCGGAGATAAACCCCGGAGGCCGGCCAATTGAATTCCCGGCCGGACCAGCGCCTCTCTTTTTTTCTCGGCCTTGCTTAAAATCATGTCGGTCGTGAGAGGACGAATCGAACCGGCGAGGGGCCCCAGTGCGTCCCATTGAGCGAAATTGGCGTCTTCTGAGCTTTGTTGAATTTATCTGCTTGAGCAGGAGAGCTCCCCTAGAGAATTCAACCTCGGCATACATCATCTTTTAATTCTCGTGCATTTCCCCACGTTTCCTTTATATCGACTTGCACCCACGGCCGAAACTCCGAAATCCCCGGAACCATGTCTGCGTCACGATCCTTTGCGAACAGCTTAGCCAAGCTCCCGGCCACGGCATGCCGGCGGACACAGCCCATCCGACTTAGCCAGAGCCGAGCCAGCCTCTTCTCAACCCAATCTATATCTCAAAGCCGATCAGCGATTACCCCCCGAGCTGCCCGTCTCTCCCCGCTATGTCAAAGAGCTTTCAGCACTTCGGCGCAACATCGACACGGCCATGTCGACCCTCCGAAGCCGGGCGAAGAGTATGTCTTGGGAACTGGAGCACTGCGACGCAATATCACTAACAGCATCCAGACTTTGGGTTACCTTTATTGAGAAGGATGGTGAGGAGCACAAGATTGCTGTCGCCGCGGGCGATAACCTTCTCGACATCGCCCAAGCAAACGACCTAGAGATGGAGGGCGCATGCGGAGGATCCTGCGCCTGCTCGACCTGTCATGTTATCGTTCTTGAGGACGACTACTTTGACAAGATGCCCGAGCCCGAGGACGACGAGAACGACATGCTGGACCTCGCATTTGGTCTCACTGAGACAAGTCGCCTGGGCTGCCAAGTAACGATGACCAAGGAGCTCGACGGCCTCCGAGTGAAGCTGCCGTCGATGACGCGGAATCTGCAAGCAAGCGACTTCAGCTGAGGGAAAATGACGACGAACACGGGAAGAGGCGGGCTGTTTCGATATGACTATATGTACTTGTAACCAATTTATACTGGGAAGAAAGGGACGGCGGCGATGGCGGGATCAGGTGCATCATAGGGGTATCTTTGTTGCGACTTTACTTGCCAGGCCGGAAGAGCAGGCCTGATGATTCTACTACTCCTCTTAAAGAAAACAAAAAGAAAGAACACAGATGTTTTACGCTTCCTCGAGCGCACCCTTCTTCAATCCACCGCCTCCCGAGGCGATCAGCTCCAAGAAACCCTTTTTGCTCATCTCGTTGACCTTTTCCTCCCGCTGCTTCATACCGATGACGCCCTCTTTCCTTGTGCCTCTGTCTGCCTCGACGGCCTTGACCTGAGCGGCGCGGACAGCGTTGAACAGCTTGACCACACCGCGCTGTGCCACCTTGCGCAGCCTCCTCTCCGTGCCCAGGATCTCCGATGTGGACGTCTCGAGCTCGCCGGTGGTGTCGTTTGCGGTTGCGATGAGCACGTCCTTTACTCGGCCCTTTTCGAATGCTCGCTTTTTCTGGTCCCGGATCTGCTTTCTCGCCTTGGCTTCTAGCGCGGTGTCTACAGCTGCCTTTGAGGCCTCGTGTGCTGCAGCGCTTCGGGCAAGGACGGGATCTGATCGCTTGGATGTTGCTAGTTTGGTGGAGAGAATCTTGGACAGCGAGGTCGCGAAAGCATTGGGGTCGTTGCGCTTGGACTTCTTCTTCTTCCGTCCGGCAGATTCGCCCTCTTCGTCGTCATCCATATCGTCGTCATCGTCGTCGTCTTCCGCTTCCGAATCCTCCTCATCCGACTCTGGCTCAGAATCCTCTACTTCGGGCTTGGCCTGTGCCTTGACATTGACTCTTGTCTTCTTGAGAGGCTTCTTCAATGCAGGTCCCTCCTCGTCCGAGCTGGTAACCTCGTGGTCGGAAGCGCCCACATCGTCCACTTTGGCATTGTGGATGTCGTCGTCAGAATCGAGCAGGTTGACAGCATCAAACTCCTGCGCATCGTCGCCTTCCGACTCGCTATGATAATCTCGTAGTTGTCTGCGCTTCTGCTTCTTTGAAGGCCGTTGTAAGCGACCTTCAGGTTGCCGCTTCTTCTTATTTCCGGGTCCGGCCATTGCGATTATCAATTGTTGACGCGTGATGTGCAATGGTTGATAGAAGGGCTGTCGCGGATGCAGGCTCGTCGTGAAACCTTTGAGAATTTTGCCAGGGAAATTTTCTGGCATGTGGAGGGGCGGGCCAAGGCGGTGAGCTAAGCTTTCGGCGGCTCAACGTGGGGCATCACGGGCGTGGGGCCGTGGCTCCGGCCGAGACGGACTCCACGAGCTCGTGTTTAGATGTAATAACTTAGGTGTTGATGTGCTATAGATATATTTTCGAGATTTTGATACAGAATCAATTGCTTGCACATAGTACAAATGGCCCATACGGACGCTTGACCAGTACATCACAGATAACCCTAACCCTGAAAGTGAGTATTGAAGGACGAGACAAGCATGTAAGAATCTCACGTTTAAAGTAACAACGCATCAAGGGCGTCTTCTAGACAGCCTTGATTAAGATTCTAGTAGCCGAGACGTCCTAGGACAAATAAACTAACTGAGAATTAAACGATACTAAATACTAAGCAAACTCGAGAGGTAGGAAAACCTCACGCCTCTAGAACCAACATCCCATCTCTTCTTAAAAGAATTTGATCTTATCCCAGAACGAAGGAGCAGTTTTGGCAGACTCAGGTGTGTCTGGAGCTTCGACTACAGTCGTCCATGTTTCCTTGCCATCAATATAGAGGGTATAGTAGAGGTTACTTCTGTCGCCGTCCAGCTTGTCAATCGCAAATGAGCCAAACTTTGAGGTACCGCCGGGAATGTAGCTATATCTAGGTCAGCGATAAGTATCCAAAAACGGCATGTATACTTACTTCATCATGACATCCTCATCGTCTGTTTGCTTGTAAGTCGGGAACGGAGAAGCAAATTGGTTCAGGGGGCTCGTGGAGAACTCGTGAGCCGCCGCAGATTGGGGCCATCGTGAGCCGATAGGCGGCGGGAACTTTGTGGCAGCGAACTCGTGTCGGTCTCCTGAAAGAATCACAACTCCGGTGCCTTGCGTACCGGCATCCCACATGGCCTCGAGGACTTGCTGCCTCTCAGCAAGGAACCCACCCCAGGTATCCTTGACATTGACGGGCCAGTTCTTGGTGAAGGGGACAGATGAAGCAATGAACTTCCATCGGACCCCCCGAGGAACAGGGCGGGCCAGCCAAGCCAGAAAGTCTGCCAACTGCTCCTCACCCAGCATGGTCTTGTCTACCGCGTCGAATGGAAGGTTGTTGCTTGAACGATAGGTTCGTGTATCCATCATGAAGAAGCTGGCTGGTCCTTGAGTGAACTCATACCATGTGACTTTTCGTGTGAGTGTTCTAGGGACGAGAGCCGGGGATACTGGCGGGTTAACGTTGGCTTGGTAAATGTGCCAAGGATCAACAGCAGCGTTGTAGAGACCTGTCGTGTTGGAAGACCAGTCGTTGGAGATTTCGTGATCATCCAGGACGTGAATCCAGCTCAGATTCTGAGCAACAGGAGCCCAGTCAGGCGAGGCATACACCTGGCGGTACTGCATGCGATACTCTTCAACCGACTTTCCGAAGCGCTCAGGGACATCGACGTAAATGAAGTCGCCCAGGAATAGCATGAACTGAGGGTTCAACTTGGGGAGTTTTTCTGCTAGGTACCTTAGACCAGGGATAGCTAGAGCGTGATCCAGTGGGTTGTAAGGGAAGCGAGGCAAGATACAAGAGGTGGAGAGAAAGGTGAATCTTCCATTCGCGCTGTCGGGCATGTCTCCCGCCTTGGGAGCAGAGCGGAATTCTCCCGCATGGTTGTTTGAGGTTCTCCATTCGTAGCTTCTCTGCCTTACACCATCGAGAGGCACGGTGAGCGTTGTCGTGAAGTCAGTGCCGTTGTTAGTGGCCGTGACATAACCTGCGGTCAGCCACATGTTGCCGTCGAAAGGCGGTTGAGGATCTACGATGTGGTATTCGAATGTGATGGGCATCTTGGCCTGATCAGGCTCGCGAATGACGAACCGAGCCTCGGTGGGAGACACATATCCAAGGCGCACAAAGGATAGGTCGTCAGCAGGATAGTACCATCGCGCGCGATATAGAGCATCAGCCGTCAAGCCAATCAGAGCGAGGTTGACGACAAAGGTCAAGAAGGACGCGATGGGACGTCTGGCATTGGGAGCTCCCAGCAAGAGAATCTTCCACGGGCTGGGAACCTTTTCACCAACCACAAACTCCTCCTCGATGTCGACTACATCAGCAACAACTTCAGGCTCGGGTGCGACTGCGATACCATCCTCAGTCAACAAGGGTGTTTCGGATGTGACGGTAGACTCCTTCAAGGTGACATCAACCTCGTCTTTGAGAAGCTCAATCCTGGGTTGGGTGAAATAGCTCGCGACATAAGACGGAACGTAGACTGCAAAGAGTGCAAAGGCGATAAAGGGGAAATGTGCCTGTTTTTGAGGTTAGATCCGTGTCTCGGGGACTCTTTTGAAGCTACTCAGCTTACAGGAAACTACAGTGCTTGGTTAGCTACCCGTATCTTTCAATTGCAAAGGAAAACGTACAAGTCTGAAGAAAACGAAAGCGCATATCCTCAAGGCGACTGAGGATGTTTTGGCGATCGTCGTCTGGATAGCCATTTTGGAGGGCCGCCCAGGGGAAGCGACGGCGATAGCTGACGGTTTGTGAAAGTTGTGATGAACGGTTCGAAGGGTAGTACAAGGCGACAGTGGGCGAAGAGCCTATAATTTTGAAGTTTTGATCGATCAAGGAGCGTAAAGAAGTGAAGCTGAGCAAAATGTCATGTCAACATGTTAGTGCGACAAGAGGAACAAAGGTCATCAAAAGATCCACGTAGTTGCTCCTTGATTTAGATACTGACAGGGTAGTGAGGTCATCCTGGCTCGATGATAAAACACGTCTGAACGCGTTGTGGTAAACGAGACGTGGCTTGTGAGTTAGAATGTGGCTGGTGCGCTCAGGACGGAGGGGCCGCTTTCCAGGGGGCCGGTGCTGCAAAATTCCGCCCCGAACCTGGAAGCTCAATCGTGGCCATTCAGTTACATGTGCCACTTTAGCGACAGCTTGTCCTGAACCAGAGCTGCCAGCACGCGATAACTTCCAGCTTCTCATATTCCACAGCAACCATGAGACTACCGACACTGCTCGCCGGGCTTTTCGCCTGCCTCATCACCGATGTCGCCGCTACCGCCTTGACTTACAAACTCGACGCCAACGAGAGGGCCTGCTTCCACACTGCCACGAAAAAGGAGGGCGAGAAGATCGCATTCTACTTTGCCGTGAGCTTGACCCGATGCAACTATGCCCGCCGGAACCCGAGCTGAACACAGAGTATAGGTCCAATCCGGTGGTTCGTTTGATATCGACTACGTCGTGGAGGGTCCCAATGGCAAGATCATCATGGATGGCCAAAAGGAGCGACAAGGCGACTTTGTCTTCTCCGCCAACGTCATTGGCGACTATTCCTTCTGCTTCGATAACGAGATGAGCACCTTTGCCGAGAAGTTTGTCGACTTTGAGATTGCCGTCGAGAACGAGGCCCGCGCCCAGCTGCCCTCCAAGCAGGGAACCACCCCCGAGCAAACATCGGTCCTCGAGGAGTCCATCTTCAAGGTCTCTGGCCAGCTCTCGACCATTTCGCGAAACCAAAAGTACTTCCGAACCCGTGAGAACCGCAACTTTGCCACTGTCAACAGCACCGAGGGCCGAATCATCAACTTTAGCATGATCCAGATCGGTCTCATCATCTGCATGGGTGCCCTGCAGGTGTTTGTCGTTCGGTTCTTCTTCCAGGTACGTTGCCTCACAAAACTGACTGACTGGATGATGCTAACTGCGAGAAGGGTGCGCGCAAGGGCTATGTATAAAGAATTCGATGCACCATATACCAAGCTGGATCTGGGATTTACGAGGCGCAGGATCAAAAAGGAGGCGGATACTGGGACGTTATGTGTAATCAATAGAGCATGGCCTCTGGGAGACTTGAGCGCTTCATACTTGGTCTCCGCGACTCAAGGTCATGCGACGCTACATGCTCAGGCGAAGCTGATATGAAAGTTGTCATGATGCGCTTGATTTTACCATTGATAGACAGCCATGGTTGCTCTGGAATATTGTCATTGTTTTCATGTTTTGCTTTTGATGAGACCTTCCAAATATGCAATCTTGTAAATACCAACCAAGACTTGAAGACCCCCTTTGTTTCTGTGCCGAACTCCTGATCTTGATATGTTCTCCTTGATGTAACTGGGTCTCCCGTCGTGCATGGGGCTTCCACTACGTACCAAGTTGGCGAGGTGTTCCAGGCTCCCGCGCTAAGCCACTTTGGGAGCGTCGCCTCTTGAAATTCTTAATCTTGGAGCCTCCGCGATCTCCCAAGACAACTAAATTCAAACACTTCAACACATCACCACAACAAAATGACGTCGATCGCCGGGTCGCTTCAGGCTGCGCTCCCCAAGCCCAAGTACACGGGCGAGGATGAGGAAGCTCCCGCGCGCGCACAGCAACGCGGCGTCCGAATTGTCGGCCCCGGCCAGCTCGACGAGACGCAGCTCGTGTTGAAACGATCTGGCCCTCCTGCCTACGGACAGCGATCAGGATGGCGACCACGCACACAAGAGGACTTTGGCGATGGAGGCGCTTTCCCTGAGATCCCCATTGCCCAGTATCCTCTGGAGATGGGCAAGAAGGGCGCGACGACGAGCAACGCGTTGGCGATTCAGGTGGATGCGGAGGGCAAGGTCAAATACGACGCCATCGCGCGACAGGGTCACGGCGAGAGTCGCATAGTTCACACATCCTTCAAGGACTTGATTCCTCTTCGACAACGCGCCGATGCGGGCGAGATTGATCTCTCGCGACCAGACAAGGAATCGGTCGAGGCAACAACAGAACGAACCAAGAATGCTCTGGCATTGCTCGTCAGCGGCGCAGTCTCCGCACAAAAACCAAAGAATGTCAATATCGGAGAGCGAAAAGACCCTACCTTTGTGCGATACACACCGGCGAACCAGATGGGCGACAACTCGAAGAAGCAGGACCGTATCATGAAGATTGTCGAGCGGCAACGCGACCCGATGGAACCTCCAAAGCATAAGCACAAAAAGATCCCTCGAGGACCACCCTCGCCTCCTCCCCCAGTCATGCACTCGCCGCCACGAAAGCTTACAGCCGAGGATCAAGAGATGTGGAGGATTCCTCCTCCGATCTCCAACTGGAAGAACCCCAAAGGTTTTACGGTACCGCTGGACAAGCGATTGGCAGCAGATGGTAGAGGGTTACAGGATATAGCCATCAGCGACAAGCATGCTCAGTTCGCCGAGTCTATCAAGATGGCGGAGCGTCATGCGCGTGACGAGGTGCAGCAGCGCGCCATGATGCAGCAGCGCTTGGCGGAGAAGGAAAAGGCGAAGAAGGAAGACAACCTGCGAGAGCTGGCCCAGCAGGCTCGAGCGGAGCGCGCAGGTACAGGTCGGGGACGAAGGGACTCTCGCGACTCGCAAGACTCGGGAGATTCAAGGTCACGATCGCGAAGTTACAGCTCCTCCGAGTCAGACCGTTCGGATAGCGAGGACGAGGACGTCAGAGCTCGAGTGAAAGCGCGACAGGAGAAGCAGCGGGACGAGGAGCGAAAGCTTCGACAGAACCGTATGGGCGCAGAGAGGCGAGCCCAGGTCATGGCCCGCGAGCAAGGCAGAGACATTTCGGAAAAGATTGCCTTGGGCTTGGCTAAGCCCACGCAGTCCAAGGAGACCATGTACGACTCGCGATTATTCAACCAGTCGAGTGGATTCGACAGCGGAATCAACGAGGACAACCCCTACGACAAGCCGCTCTTTGCGGCGCAGGACGCCATCAGCAGCATTTACCGGCCGCGAGCTAACGCGGATGACGACGATGCCGAGGCCGGTGACGAGGAGATGGCCAAGATTCAGAAGTCTAGCCGATTTGGGGAGGCACTGGGCAAGGGGACTTTCAAGGGTGCCGCCGATGTCGAGGTCAGTTCTTCAGGTTCTTCGCATTCTTTTAGTGGGTTGCTAACACGTTAATTATAGGCACGCGAAGGACCAGTTCAGTTTGAGAAAGATGCTGGAGATCCTTTTAATGTTGACAAGTTCTTGTCCGAGGTGGACCAGAACTCATCTGCGAAGCGAGGATACGGGTTGCAGGACGACGACAGCAGGCAATCGAAGCGACCGCGAGTCGACGACGACGACGACGATGAAGATTGATGGGAAAATTGTACAGTTGGTTGTGTGGCTTATACAGTTTGACTCGGGCCAGGGCGTCATTGGGCAAGTTTCTTTTGTTCCCACGCGCACTTGGCTACTGCATCATTATATCAAATCGCCAGCACGAGGGTGCCTACGGCAACCGGGGACTTGGTGTAATACAACTCAAAATTCTACGTCCATGAACGCTGAGTGGTCCTGTATGCTCACCCTCTTGAGGCGGTCAACTCCAATACGTGGAATCTCTCCGCAACCCGGGCATGCAGCCACATATAGCTAGATCGACAGGGGTACAGCAATGACCCGTGATTCTCTGGTTTCCCCTAGACTCTGCATAGTACGTATCACGATGTTATTAACTAGGCAAGCCAGGCCATTTCTAGAGCAGCTAGGTCTTAACCGAAGCCACTACGTAGAGCTCCCCTGAAAACTGGGGACACGCTCGCTATGACTTTGGCCCGAAACCCGAGGGCGAAGACGGAGAAACTCCCCAATTCATTCGCTGAGGTTCGCCCGTTAGCCTGAGCAGACGTGATCGGCATCTCCCCATGGGGAAACGCAACCTCTTCGGTGCAACATCAACCAAATTTTCATGGGCCCTTGACTGCAGGCTTCATCCCCCACAATGGCAATGGGGGTAGTTGTGGGGTTGGAGCTGCTCAGGAGAGCAGGGGAGCTCGTAGGCTATAAGAGGAGATGAAGCTCTCATCAGGATTCTCTTCCTAGTAGCTACGAAGCTCTCTTCAACTCTTCCTCTCCTACCGGCACCATGAAGTTCCGCCAGCTTTCGGGGGCGTCCCTCCTTGTATCGTTGCTTCAGGCACCTCAATGGGTCGCCGCAGCCCTGAACGCAACCGAGTCCGACTCTGAGCTCGTCATCTCCAACGACCGTCTCTACGCCGCTGTCGAGAAGAATGGAGGCTCTATCGTGAAGCTCACCCTGGACGGCACCAACCTCCTGGGCACGCGGTCGGGATCTACTGGCCAGGGCCCGTATCTCGACTGCTACTGCACGCCCAAGGGCTTCTGGACTCCTGGCTCCATGTCTCCCAAGTACAAGCTATTCAAGGGCACTGATTCCGAGGGCACAGACTATGGCGGCATCGTCATGTCCGATACCTTCACCGAGACGGGGCAGGTGCTGGAGCAGTACTGGTTCCTCCGAGACGGCGAGACCGGCCTGCACACGTTCAGCAGAGTCGCATACCACAACGAGGAGCAGCCTTTCCTACGCAACTTGCAGGAACTGCGCACCTTGTTCCGGCCCAACAGCGAGATGTGGACGCATCTTCTCACCAACACCAAGCAGTACTCGCCGCTTCCGGGAAGCAAGGCTAAAGAGGAGCAGGTCATGGTGCAGGACGCGACGTGGTACATGGGCAACACGCCCGACGATCCCTATGTCGAGCAGGAGTCCGACTACTTTACCAAGTATACGTTCCAGGATAACTGGCGGGACGTTGACGCGTATGGATTGTAAGTGTTTTCTGTCGCGAGGGTGAGTTGAGTTACTGACAAGAAAGGTTCGCGGACGGCTCCAAGACCAAGGATGGCGATGCTTACGGAGCTTGGCTTGTCATGAACACCAAGGACACTTACTTTGGCGGACCTCTGCACTCGGATCTGACTGTGGATGGTATCTTGTACAACTACATCAGCTCTAACCATCACGGCGACCAGACGGTAAGCTATAAGGGCCCTGACGTGGAAACTCTAGCTAACAAATCAGCCAAACATTACCCACGGCTTTGACCGAACATTTGGCCCTGTAAGTGCATCTGTCCTATTAGCATGAACATAACTAATAAGCGAAACAGCAATACTACCACTTCAACCGCTTCCCTGCCGACACCGATATCTTGACAGCGCAGGCTGATGCCGCACAATACGCAGACCCCGAGTGGAATGCCGACTTTTACGACTCCATCGCCAAGCACGTCCCCAACTATGTTCCATCCAAGAAGCGTGGCGCCATCGATATCAAGGTCCAGCTACCCAAGGGAGCAAAGAACCCCATTGCTGTTCTCGCACAGAGCGGCGTCGACTTCCAGGACAACGTTTTTGACACCAAGGCGTATCAGTACTGGGCAAACCTCGACGACAGCGGCCGAGCAAGCATCCCCATGGTCAAGGCTGGCACATACCGTCTGACCGTCTACGCCGACGGCATCTTTGGCCAGTTCACAAAGGACAAGATCACCATCAAGGCCGGCAAGACAGAAAACGCAAAGGTCCGCTGGAGAGAGGAGTCGTCGGGCAAGGAAGTCTGGCGCATCGGCACCCCCGACAAGACCTCTGGCGAGTTCCGCCACGGCTTCGAGCTCGACGCCTCCAAGCCCCTTAACCCAGAGCAGTACCGTATCTACTGGGGAGCCTACGACTTCCCCAAGGATTTCCCCGACGGCGTGAACTTCAAGGTCGGCGAGAGCGACGTGGGCAAGGACCTCAACTACGTGCACTGGAGCGTGTTTGGCGGCAAGGCAAACTACCTGCGGCCCGAGGCGTACGCCGGTAACGGCGACGTGAACAACTGGACCATTGCGTTTGACCTCAAGGAGTCGCAAGTCAAGCGCATGAAGCAGGCGACGTTTACGGTGCAGCTGGCGGGCGCCAAGACGGCGGCGGGCAACACGGATTTGTTTAATGCCTCGGAGCCGCATGCCAACCTGAAGTACACGGTGAACGTCAACGGCGAGGATCTTGAGCCGTGGGTTATTCCGTAAGTCAATGGCTCTATGATACGAATTCGACATGTGCTGACCCGTTACAGGTATCACCACAGCAGCTCCTGCGCGGTGCGCTCTTCGGTGAGCTGCTACAACATCGCTCACAAGTTTGTGTTTGATGCGGACAAGCTGAACAAGGGCGAGAACGAGATTGTGCTGAGCTTGCCGTTCAATGCAAAGAACTACGAGCCCGCTGTGCTGCCCGAGTCTGTGTACGTGCAGTACGATGCACTGAGACTCGAGGTTGAATGATAGGCTTGGCTGTATGTACATGTATAGTATAGCAGATGTGACGTTGAGTATATTAGTACGAGTTGAAAGATGAGTATTTTGGAATAACGATTCATGGTCAGAACTGGATTGACCCAAGGTGCATATACTTTGACGATAGATTGATTCTAATCATAGCAGCACAACTCACAGTCCAAATGATCCAATTTTCAAGAATATAAGTTGGAATGAAGTCGATATTTCCCGAGATCAGGCGACGGGTTGTATTGAATTACCTCTATCGAGTGATTCCTTGCTCAACGACAAGGCTGCACGATCGGAGGGTTTAAGATCGCAATGTGGAGCTCATGATCCTTTGCAATGACCAGAATATGGACCGTTGATTGACGAAGGATTGGATATAGATTATGCCTTCGGATGGTTTTCGCGACGCGAGAGAGAATCAGACGATTCAACTGCTGATCAATCGATGAAGGAAATAGTTTGCAAAGTGTTTTAAACAGAGCAGGTTAACACTTATATATTGGACATTGTTGGCTACCAAGATGACCCTCAATCTTTGACAACTCAACCACAAGCATCATCATCTTTACCAATCGCCACCACCAGGAGCAAAAGCCATGGCTTCCGGCGCCTTCTTCAACCCCAGGGCCCTCCTCCTGGTGACACCGCTCGTCTCGTCAACCTGCTCCCTCTGGTTCGCCTGGGACCAGGACATGTTCCTCAAGATCTTCACGCAGGAGCCCGTGGACCGCAAAAAGGCAAACGAGATGCTCCCCAGCTACATCACGGCCTTCTTCCCGACGAGCCTGCCCCGCGTCGTCTCCCTCATCGGCATCACCTTCTGGACCTCGCTCGCCAGCATCTGGCTCGAGCGTCCGCTGCTGGAGAGCCGCGGCTCGGTGAAATGGTACGCGTGCACCGCGGCTCTGGCGTCTGGGCATCTCGTGTATGTTCCCGCTGTTGCGTGGAAGCTCAGGGCGCTGTGGGAGGATGCCTCTGAGGCTGAGGGGACGGATAACGTGGGCATGATGAGGAGGTGGCTGGATGTCAACATGGCGAGGATGTTGACTACGGATATTGGGGCTTGGTGCTGCGCTGTTGTGGCTGTTTCCAGAACATTGAGCATCTGAGGTCTATGTATGGATGGGAGGGTATTGTAAAGCCTCTGGCTGAGATGCTAGAGTAGAGCATCACGACTGCAGTCTTGGAGTTGAGACCGCCTCATGGCTTGTATAGTAGATACGCAATTCGTTCATGGTAACTAAATCTCCTAATTGACTGATATGAAGAGAACCACCAGAACATATTCTTTCTCAGTGTCAGGTTCGGTACCCCTGGTTGTTAATGATGCCACTCTTGGCGCATGTTCTATTCATAGATGTTTAAACCCGCGACTTATCAACCAAGCCAATAAAAGACCCGTGCAGTTGAGCAACTCTGGACCTGGCACAATAACATTCTGACGGTATTCCTAGCTATTAAAGCAAATGTCTCTAGATCGGCATTTAAGCTTACAACAGGGGAATCGTTTAATTCTTCGCCAGGTCTATCTCAGGATTCTGGGGGTCCAACTCGTGACTCAAATGCTCACAGTTGGACATGACATGTCGGACCGCAGCAAGTCAGCTCATGTAGAAAGGAGCTCGCTTCTTAACACCGCGTAGTTCTACTTCTGGAAATGCGCAGACAGATGCTTACCAACACGGAATTCTCGTATCCCGAGTTCAGCACATGGCTCTCTTACGACCCAGATTCTAGAACCCGACTAACTTACGGTGCGAACGACAAACTAGATAGCCAAGCGGCTTTTCTTCTCCTTGTCCGTAAAAGGCGAAAAAGCCTTGACCTTTCATGGACACACAAAGTGACGCATGCGAGCAAGTCGATCGATGATGATACAGTAGCGTACTATCAAGAGAGCCTAGATTACGCGTCTTCACTGACACCACCACCACCAAGAACCACAGCTAGCCACATGTAAAAGCGCCCTCCGTTGCTGGGAAAAGCCAGGACACGTGCATAATGCTAAGTGAGGCAGGAATTGTTAAACATGGCCTAATTCGGCAAATATTCTGACTGCATTTCTCTTCGTGGTTCTTCGTGTTGTCTCTCCGACCCCTGGAGAGCAACCCTCCTTTGAGCTATCGCCAGAAACCTCACCGTAAACCTCACCGTAAACACCTGGAGGCGCAGCAATCCACCCACCGAATACTCGCATACGGGATGTGGGGGATGCGAGAAAGCGTATAGATCCTGTCTTGTATCTGGTAGTTTGAAATAGCATGTGTATGTCATGGATCCATACCCGGCAAAGACGGAAGAGGAAGAGGCATTACGCATTGTCCAGACGAGGGCGTACTGTACATATTTGTTTCGGCGTATCCTTTTGGTTTCAGCTCCGTTCCTGTAAGCTACGTTACTTGATTCGGGGTTTGCTCAGCAGTCTACAACCTGAGACAATCTTCCAACCTCTGCCGCGTTGCATTCCTGTCTCCCTTGCCACCTGGACGACACCTACATCTGCATGACCACTCATCTTTTGCAACAATCACAAGCATCAGACAACTGAACCGCGATAGCCATGTCTCGACATGCCCATGGTATCAAGCCTGGCGAGATACTGCCAGTATGCGACGAAATCATACTCCCTCGCCAGGGCCAAGATGTCCGCCGTGCCTCTTCTAGGATGCCCTGGTGGAACCCGCGATACTGGAGGAAGAGGGTGTGGGCGGCTGTCGTTGCGTCCATCGTTCTACTTCTTGTCATTGTTATCGCTGTCGCGGTTATACAGGTTAGGAACAATAGGTATCCTGACTACTCGAAGGTATCCTACAGCTTGAAAGATACTTGTGAGTCGCTCGAGCTGTATCTTGCAAGCAACGCACTAACGAGTTCCCTTTCAGACGAGGGCGAGACTTTCTTCGACAAGTTCAACTATTTCACTGGATTTGATCCTAGTAAGTAGACAAGATCGCCTTTAACCCCGTCGAGACTAACCGTAACTTCTAGCTCATGGCCTGGTTCACTATGTTCCCCAGGAACAGGCACAGTCTCTTGTAAGTGACACCATTCCCACTTGCAACCCTGGAAACAAGCGACTTACACGCACCAGAACCTCACATACGCCTCATCCAACTCGGCCTTTCTGCGAGTCGACACCTCCGTCGGCCCACAAGACGAACCCAATGCCTCGACTGGCCGCTTCTCGGTCCGCGTCGAGTCAAAGAAGACGTACAACGACGGCCTCTTCATCTTCGACATCAAGCACACCCCCTACGGCTGCGGCACCTGGCCCGCCCTCTGGCTCACCGACAGCTCCAACTGGCCCGACAACGGCGAGATCGACGTCATGGAGGCGACAAACAAGGCCGATGACGGGAACCAGATGACCCTGCACTCGTCCAGCAGCTGCTCCATGAGCGTGCGCCGCAAAGCCACGGGCGATGCGCTGCAGAAGAACTGCGACAGTGACGAGAACGAGAATGCGGGCTGTGGCGTCAAGTCCGAGAGTGACGGGTACGGAACTGCCTTCAACAACAACGGCGGAGGTATCATGGCCATGGAGTGGCGCGACGAGGGTATTCGCATGTGGCAGTTTGCAAGGGGCTCGATACCCTCTGATATCGACAACAAGAAACCCGATCCGAGCTCTTGGGGCACAGCGGTTGCCGACTTTCCCAGCACCGACTGCGATATCGGCTCTCACTTCAAGAACAACACCATTGTTGCTAATATCGACCTGTGCGGCGACTTGGTGGCCGCTCTCTGGGACGGTTCTGGATGTGAGTTGCTCGGGAGCAAACTGTGAGAGACGAGAGCTGACTTTATCAAGGTTCTGGCACATGCGAAGATCTCGTCAAGAACCACCCCGAGGCGTTCAAGAATGCTTACTGGGAGTTTGGTTCCTTTGAAGTATACCAGGCATCGTGAGATGAAGCTGGAACGAGCCAATCCCTGGTGTTTTGGCTCCATTTCATGATTCGAAGCGCGGCGTTTTAACGGAAAGGGGACTTGAGGCTGGGATCATCGGGTATAGACATTCGCGATATTCTTTGCTCCAAGAATAGACCGTAGACTCTGTATCCTACATAAACGGCTCCTCTATGAAGCGTGGGTATTACACACCTGTTGATACACGTGTCCATCATCTCTCTATCTGCCGCCGTTGCACATGACGGGCCGAAATTCCAAAGAGGAGAGAAAGTCCGTCTCCCAACGCCTGCCCTATGCTCTAAAAGTAGATCCCGCAAACTCCCACGAAACAAAGTATATCATCTTTCTGTACAACTCGTACAACCTCCTTTTACGTCATGGCCTCCCTTTTCTTCCTTAGTCGTCCTTGGGGGGTGATCGCATGTAAGCGTCGATGGCCGCGCTGAATGCCGCAAAGGCTAGACAGCCGCCGGCAGCAGCTTGGGGACCGGCATTCTTGGCCAGGACGCCGCCTGTCACGCAGCCCGCGGCCACGCTGTTGGTGAGGTCGTTCTTTGCGCGGAGGCCCTCGATGCCGCACTCGATGCCCGAGTAGAGCGCGCCGACCTTGCCAAAGTTCCTGGCCATGGACCACGACCGCGTGCCCATGTCCTTGAAGCCGATCTTGAGCTGCTGCTTGAGGGGGAGGGAGCTGATGGTGGTTTGCGCCCCGCCGGGAACAGCTGTGTGGTAGGGGGTATCGTAGGACATCTAGAACGAGAGCGAATTATTAGCCAGAGACCATCGCGGAGGATAAGGAACAGAACATACAGAGGCCATGAAAACGCCAAAGATACCGCCCATGCCAAAACCCATCACTCCAGACATGACCGACTTTCCGAAACACGACTCCATCGCAGCTTGGACCTAGATTCTAGCGATTAGCCGATGCGCCCGCCATGTACTGCTGTGGGCTGCGCAGAGACGTACAGCCTTGACGTTGGGGTCCTGGGCGGCGGCGCCGGGGCCGGCTGTGGGAGCACCTCCTGGGACGTTCATTATGGCGTTGTGAGGGGGGAGGGAGATGGAGACTTGAAAAGAGGGTATCGCGGGTTTAGCTGCGGCCGGATGGACTCGAGGTCCTGGGTAGTTCTTGCGGGACAAATATATTTCTGCCCGCCGATACCGCTTTTCGGGTGGCGTGGGTGGGTGTGAAGGAGACCGGCACGGCCCCACCCTTCCGACCTTGGCAGTGCGAGCTCGGCGGTTCCGGCCCGGCGGGTGCATCACCACCCCTAGGTACCTAGAAGTAACCGAACTTCCGGTTTCACGTCAAGAAATGGTACAAATCTCAACGTCTTTGAACACCTTGGTGAAAGGCCCAAATTGATATTTGTGTATCAGACCGAATGTATATCACAAGCTAAAGACAACGCTCATCCCCCTATAACATTCCCCCTGTCAAGTCTCATCAAGCAACACCGTCCAAACCTGGAACTTTCAAGTCAAATGCCATCTCCGATCCTGCTATCCATAGTTCCTCACAATCTGTGTCCCGATACCGTTCTAATTCTACATTCAGCGTACGTCGTCGTTCTCTCATCCTGCCATCTTCTCGCCCCTCGATTTCGTGTGTTGTCAGTCTAGCTGACGGGTTGGCTGTTGCTCCTGTCTTTTACATGGGCTGCTGTCGATAGTGAGCATCTGGCGTTTTGGGGCCGGCTCATTCTCATTGCCCTCGTCAAAGCTGCGCTTTCTTCTGTGGTGTTCTGGGTAAAAATGGGTGGCAGTTGATGCGTCCCAGGTGCGAGGTAAAGAGGGAAACATTTCGTGGATGGGAGGTAATGAACCATTCTACGGTCGATCTGTCTCCTCCGGCATCCTTCCAAGTAGCCTCCGGTTCGCACTTGCAGAGGGGCCATCGTAGCCCGGGTTGTAGGGCTGTCGGTTGAAGGGTAGATTTGCTGGACGCAAACTCGAATATCCCCTGTGTCCGCCAGTGTATGGCGTTCGAGGTGTTAGTCGCCAGGCACCATCCTCCAAAGACTCCATGCGCTGGCCGAGATAGGGTCTGGCTCCCGTTTGCTCAGTATCCATGACTTGTCGCTGGTATCCATGATCCGGATTGTGCTCCTTCGCATCTGCCCGCGATTGAGGTCTGGTCGCATATTGTGGGAGGTCTTGGTTGATAGGTGCAGGTGACCGTGGTCGGAGCTCCCTGGTGGTGGTGCGACCTCGCTTGTCGTCCTCGCTTTCGTCTCTATAGGGCAACGTGGGCATGGATGGAGCTCTTCGTACGCGGCGTTGAGTGGGTTTGTGAGGCTGGGTCGTCTTCCGAGGAGGATGGGCCCTGGACTTGGCGTCTTTCTCCAAGAGCGCTGCCAGAACGGGGTCGTCCAAGGCAGAAGCTCGAGGAGGGCTCGCAGGGGGCGGCGAAGTGTGTGTCTGGTACCAGTCTTTCGCCCTGTCAGAATAGTAACATCAAAACCCCACGGAGAACTTACCGATGTCCCGCATGTACTTCTCCAGGAACTGGTTGGCCTTGGGCGACTTTGCACCAGGCTTGAAGTTCTGGTAATGATGCTCATCTGCGGAAAGTTAGCAGCGCTGGGAGCCCGTAAGAGCGGTACCTACATAGCATGGTGTACGTATAGTCGCGGCGAGAACTCTCGCCGATGCTATCCTTCATGACATCGACACACTCCTTCCAGGTCAAGGTTCGGTCATTGGGGTTGGCCGCGCCCGGAGAACGTGGGATCACGACCTCCCAGAAGACGCGCTCCTCCTCCACAGACCAGACCTTGCCGACCATGCTAGTATGGCGTCGAAAAAGAGGGAAGAAAGTCTCGGGGCCGGGAATGAGACGATGCGATGGAAAAAGATGCAAAGTAAAGAGGAAGGGGAAGATATTTATATATATCTTCCGTGGCAGCTATGTTGAAGAGTGATGTGAAGGAGAAGATAAAATCGAGAAGCTGGGGAAGAAAGAGAGGCTTTATAGAGCCAGTGGACGTTGAGCGGACGTCAAGATGAGTGATTCAGTCCCGTTGGTATTGTTCCAACTTTGAAGGCCATGGTCACGTTTGAAGAGGGTCAGGTGTCAGCTCTGATTGACAGACAATAGAAGAGCTGTTGTTAGTGATTCACATCATCCCAACAATCAGACGGGTCACGTTGGTCTCGTTTACGTCGCTCGTTGGTTGAAGAGTAAAAGAGATGAGATAGAGAACGGCAGTTACTCCTCGAATGGGCTTCGAGGTTCAGGAGCTTGAACCCCTCGTGCAAGCAGAAACGACGCCAGGTGTCTTTCTACTCTCGAGAACTATTCATCGTCAGTTTTTGTTTGGCTTCAGCTGCTCATCGCCCACAGGGGAGCAGGTCCATCACTCACTACACTCTTCTTCGCCAGGGGTATCACACCGTCCCTCACCCAGAACCCCCAACCTCCCGTCATGTTTGCGAGCATCATATCCGTTGTCAATCTGTCCCCGACAAAGGCGATGTGCGCAGGGTCTGTGACTCCAGTCTCTGGATGCCGTTTGAAGTATTCCATAAGCTCTTCGCCGCACCCTGGTTTCTTGACCGCATGTGGTAGCACTGGGATCCCCGTGTTGTTTTCTACTTCGGAAGCCAGCTTCAAGTTCTTGTCCCATGATGTAGCACCGGCAGTATTTGACACAACGAGCAGCTTGCGGCCAGGATATGCCTGTTTTAACTTTTCGAAATGAGTCTGTTCACAGTCTTAGTACAGACGACTCGCCAAGTTGAGGAGGTTTATCGGTGATGCACCTTGTATGAACCGTATACTTCAATGCTGTCGGGATAAGCAAAACAGTCGTCTTTGTCCAGGACAACAGCCCTGATCTCTACCTTTCGGCCCTCCTTCTGCAAGCCCTTTTCTAACGGGATGGGTAGCTCGTTGAAGGTGGAAACGGTATGGTGAGGTAGGCAAAGACTCGGCTTGAACAGTAGCCGTGTGATGTTCAATGAAGCCGAAAGATTTAGGTTCATCATGATTGAAACGTGTAAACTTGAAAGATCATGTATCGTGAGAGTGAATGTAGTTGGCTAGAGATGAGCTAAAGAAGGCAAGCTCGCGCCACGTTCAGGGGTGCCACTGTGCGCCACAGCCAATTTAGCAGGGAGCGCGTTACCTACAACGCGACTAGACTCGACTTTCCTTTCTCAACCTGGAATCAACTTCAAGAAAGGAGATCAGGGTATCTGGGGGGATACGATTGTCTTTTTGCTTACCTACATAATGCCGCGGAAGAAGGCTGTTCTTGAGCCCGGTCTCCAGCCAGAAGCTCCAAGATCTCTACGAAAAAGAAGCCACTACGAGCTTGAAGCGATCCCTGAAGACGATCTCGCAACGTCTCCCTCCAAACGGCAGCGAAGCTCGGCTCGATACTCTCCCACAAACGGCGAAAGCGAGTCAGACGGCCAGTCGAAAACCTTGACGGCGAACGGCATCGAAGACCCTACAATCGTCAGCACCGAAGCATCGTCAAAAACAGACGACGATGAAACCCCTAAACCCGCGCCCAAGCGTCGAGGCCGGCCACCAAAGAAAGCCTTGAATGGCGAAACTCCCACGCCGAAAGCGAGCCGTACCGCAATCTTCGAGACACCCACAAAAAGTGCAGCATTTGCCCTGAACGGCGCAACACCTCGGGCCGCAGATCGATCCGCAAGGAGGAAGAGTGCGCGGGCTCTGATAGAACACGTCGTTGGCGACGACCTCACGGATGAGGAAGAATACGAGAGTCTCACGAGGCGAATCTACGACTCTAGTGAAGACGAAGATGATGAGGGCGTCGAAGGCGAGAATGGCACTCTTGCGGACACAGCGGCTGTAGACGAGGCTGCTACGCCATCCAAGACGACACCACGTCGAAGAGGCCGACCAAAGAAGGTCAGATCTCCGAGTCCGCCTCGAGATCTGCCTCCTCACGAACTATACTTTGCCCACAACAAGCCTGGACGACCAAAGACCTCCAATAATACGCTTGGATCGCTTGCTTTGCTCACGCACGAGGAGTATTTCACGATTGTTAGGGAAAACGAAGACCACCACGCAGCTGATATCGAATATCTGGAGAGCCTGCACGCAGAATCTTTTCCGCAATGGGCGTTCGAGCTATCGCAAGGCTTCAATCTCTGTCTGTATGGATACGGCTCCAAACGAAGCTTGCTACAGAAGCTCGCCTCCCATCTCTACGCACGAAACAGACCGGCCAGGGGTGACAAGATCGTCATAATCAACGGATACGCTCCTAATACCACGATGCGCGAGGTCCTCAGCACCATTAGCACAGCAATCGATCCATCCCAGCGCATACCCCTCGCCCAGCCCTCCATCATGGTCCGGGCTGTTCTCTCGCTCCTCGCCAGCACATCCATGACGCTCACCCTTATCGTGAACTCCATCGACGCGGCGCCTCTCCGCAAACCCGCGTCCCAGGGCGCCCTCGCACAACTCGCCGCGCATCCCCGGGTACGCCTCGTCTGCTCCACCGACACACCCGACTTTGCGCTGCTGTGGGACATTGGCGTGCGTTCGGCGCTGAACCTGGTGTTTCACGACTGCACTAGCTTTGCGCCCTACGCTGCCGAGATTGATGTCGTGGATGAGGTTCACGAGCTTCTCGGCCGTAACGCCCACCGTGTCAATGGTCGCGAAGGTGTTGCGTTCGTCCTGCGCAGTTTGCCAGAGAACGCCAGGAATCTATTCCGCTTACTGGTCGGCGAGGTGCTCATCGCCATGGAAGAAGAGGGCGATGGCGGCGATGACCCCATTGGTGTTGAGTATCGGATGGTGTATAACAAGGCAGTGGAGGAGTTTATTTGCAGTTCCGAGATGGCTTTCCGAACACTGCTGAAAGAGTGAGTCTCCTTAATTTCGGGCTGAAGCGAACAACAATTGACAACAATGCAGATTCCACGATCACCAAATCATTACGAGTATGAAGGACGCCCTGGGAACAGAGTTATTAAGCTTGCCCTTCCGGAAAGACGAGTTGGAAGCAATTTTGGAGGACCTCATGTCATGACCATAGAATAGGGCTGTAAAACACATGTAAAGGCATAGCACATCGGGATGGCGCTGGCGTTGAAGATAGGATCCGAGAGTGATGGGTGGTGCATTTGCTATTAACTTGGGGGTATAGATACTAAATCTAGGGACACCGAGCCCTATGTAAAGAAGATATGTCTTTCGAGTCCGTCATATATAACATTCAATCGTCTATTCAGCCGTCTGCCACTTCGTTCTTTTTGCTCATTCCAAAGGACCAATGCTCAACGACGCCGCCTCTGTTGTATCAAATCCCGAGGCTTTTCACGCAAGTCCAAAGGACCACTGGTACAATGACATTATCGTTCCCACCTGTAAGAACGGCCTCCGTAAGGCTCGCCATTGAGGCGCACATGGCGACGTTCCTGGTACTCACCAAGATACCGGCCTGCTCGCTTGTGGCGGACCAGCCGCCGGTTCTTAACCAGATGCTCGCCGCAGCAAGCCCGGCAAACACAGCTATAGCGAATGCCACGCTACCCTCAAGACTCTTGCCGCCGCCCCAGAGCCATTTCCGGTAGCCGTATCGACGGCCAATTAGGGATGCTGCTGCGTCTCCGAGACCAACGCAGATAACGCCGGACACCATGCTAACTTCGCGAGTTGAGACTTCCCAGCCTGCAAGATAACCTGTTCCAGTCCGTGGAAGAGAGGCAAGCCCAAGCCAGAGAGGGATGGCACAACCGATGAGCAGGAAAATGTGCGAAATGACGACTGGGCCGCGAAAGTCTCTGCCGTCCACGTAGGGGGCCAAGAATGATGCGATTGGTTTCGAAAGCGGAGGCAGTTGGCTGGCTCTCAAGAGGTCCAAGATCAGGAAAACGGCCAAGATCAAAGCCAAGGCTAGGGCTACGTAGGTAGGATCGACGTATGTTGCGGGAAGAAGCATGCCGACCATCATAAAGTGAAACACCTTCCGCCTCGTGTCAACCTCGTAGATATCCTTGAGACGGAAGACGATGGCGAGGCCGACGACCAAAATGCCCAGCCAGTAAACGCTTAGCAAGAGTCTGGTGTTCGCTTCGCCAAAGTCGTCATGACGAATGTGTTGAACCCAGCCACTGTGACATTGCTTCTCATCCTCAGCGTTTGGCCGTGGAGGCAGGCAGACCCATCGCTCGAGATTTGCATTGACAACTTGGAACCTGAACCAGTTCAAGTCACCAAAGAGATAACCCAGAGCCCAGCCAATAGGTTCATTGCCGTTCAGGGCAACCTTCTGCACGTATGAACGGATGCCGACCATGGCTATCGCCAGGATACACGTATAAACGTATCCCGCATACATCCACTTTCTCAAGCTAGCTTGTTCTTGAGTAAGTTTGAAAAAAGGCCGAACAGACATTGAAGTGGCTCGTTTCTTGCGTCCTGACGGGGTATGCGTGGCATTGCGCCGAACTACATTATCCAGGTGTGGTATCGTATGTCTCCGGGCGAAGGCGGATCCATTGGCAAAAGTAGCATCTGGAGTCGTCGGGGACGAGGGCACGCTATCGGCATCTGCTCCCAGGGGAAAGCTGGGACCAAAGGTTTGTACCTTTGTCGGCCTTTTAAATGGCATATGCCCAGCCTCATCCTCAGAAGAGCCCGCGGTATCATACGCAGTGTCCTCGAAATTCGACCTCAGCAACTCCTGTCTCATGCGGCGTAGTGAGAAGAACTGAGCAAGAGTCTTGAAGAGAGGAGGTTTCTGGGAGAATGAGGTTCTGCGGAACCGCCACTTGGGAACCCGAGCCAATGCGATCCCCCATCTTATGACTGGACTGCAGAACATAAGCAGGCCAAGGCCACCACCCCACAAGAGAGCCTTGAGAATCCGGACCTGGGGCGAAGAAGCCAGAAGCAAAACGTTGATGAGAGCAATCGATAACAGCTGAAGCTCAGCCGTCAACAGGCTCGTAGTGGTTAGGTGGTGCAACACCACGCATAGAGTCTGGTGTAAGGGATACAATAGTACTGCCGTTTCCCCAGATAAAAGACTATCTGGATTCTCGAAATCAAATGAATCGCGCTGCGGTGGGCGCCAGATTAGAGGGAGGCAGGAAAAGCCCCATGATAACACATCGTAGGTGGCATACGGGTCGACCTTGGGAATAACGCTTTGCGGTATTGAGCACAGGCTCAAGACGATATTCGGAAGAACTCCAGCCGGGTTATTAGACGAAACGAGAAGCGAGACGAAGAGGGTAATCGCCGGAGGGTATAGTAGCGGTGCGGGATCGAAGTGTGCAGGAAGCTCGAGGGGGATCGGATGAGAAGGGGATCGGTTGCGGTATCCCCATGCAATGACTCGGAGAGGGTAGAGGACAAGCAGTCCTGTATAAGAGAGGCCGAGGAGTAGGATGTCTAGAATGGTGAGCAAGTGTGAATTTTATAGAGTACTGAAATCATACCTCTCCCCCAAATATCAAGTAGCTGCGATACCTGAGGATTTGAAGCCACCATCAAAGCCAAGGCCAAGACGATGCCTGCTTCAGTAGCTCGTCGCACAACTACTTTCCTTCGTCGTCGAAGCGCATCAAGCAGTCTTTGGGTTTCTGGCGTGTCGACGGGAGGCAGCGGTTTTTCTAGGACGCGAATCATATGGCCATCCAGAACTGCCGGAGAGGGCAAAGGTGTTGAGGACCCGGAGAGCGGTTCGTCAAGACCCCTCAATCCCTTGTGCAGGTTCGTTCTAGGCGCCGGCAGCCCTCTCCAGAAATGTTCATCGTCGGCCTCGGAACCGCTGTCGCTCGTCTGGGGCGAGTCCTTGGGGAGAGGCGGCCATGCCGTAGGCGACGCTTCGTGGTCGACATCGTCATCGTCCTTGGCGGTTTGCGCTTGGCGTTTGCGTAGAAAGAAGCGATCTGAGAGGTGCGGGAGGTCGGTATGTTGGTGGTGGTAAGGGTGAGGAGATCGTGAGCGGGCTCGCAGACTGGACTGGTCATCGGGGTCGAGAGCATCCAACGACTCGGGGCTGAGATGCTCTGTCATGACGAGGCTATCGTGAAGATAAGATGGCAGGGGTGCGCATACGCATCAAGTACCTCTGAGGCGCGGCGCAAAGAGGCTTCAGATGATGGTTCTTGTTCGGAAGAAAGCGAAATGAAGCTGGATTGGATTAAAAGACTCGCCCTGTCGCCAACTTCGCAATCAAAGCGCAATCAAAGCACGATCCACATCGACGGTTTTGTTGAAATGGATCAAGTTTGAACAGCCGTCGTCATGTGAAAGTGGCCTTCTTGATGGGGCGACCGTTTCGTCAGCCTTTGGCATCAGTCAGCCAAAATTGAGCCAAGGGAAGCACGGCCAAGGCAGTCGACAGAACAACAACCAACAAGCCGATTGTAGAAATACAGCAGGGCCATAGCGGCTCGAATAGTTTTATGTATTCCATAGAATAAAGTAATTAGACTCAATAGGTAGCTTTAGGCTTTAAGATCGTTAGGTTTGCGCAACGCCTTTGGCCGATGCTACTTCGAAGGAATGGTGCTGACCAGGTAATACCATTTCCTTGAACTTTCAGTGTTACTATGCAGAGAGATGGCCTCCGCCTTCTTATCTTGGGTAATGTAGTTGAGGCTGTATCGGACATTCTACGACTCCTTTCCCATGAAATCTCGGGAAGCTCAACAGATGGAGCTTAGGTTAGGTTGGGCGGCCTCAGGAACAAGCCACAATGAGACATCACGTGAGGCACAGCTCAACTTTGGATTTTGGTGGCGATGTATTAGATGCACAGTAGCATCCCACACTCATCATACCAGCATTCCACTCACTCGCACACTACGTAATTATGCTCTTTGCGTTCAAGAGGGGGTTGAATCGAGTGGAGAAGCCCTCGCGGATCTCGAGCTTGACTTGGCCCCTCCGCCGGGATAAATATAGACAGGGATCGACCAGCGGGCACCCAGGCCAGTGTCACTCCCCGCGCACATCCTGGGGCTGCACCACACGAGAATCCTCCCGACGAAGTTCCAGGCATCACCCCGGGTTAATTGGCAGCATCTTGTGATGGCTGCATCTTGGCTTGACACAGCTGCATCGCGAAGGAGCCTCTGTTTACACCGATGACACGTCAGATGCTTCAGCCCTGTCCAAGCCAAAGATCTGACCCGGTCCACTGGTCTGGACATAAATGTTTGTGATACAGTTGTCGTGAGGAACGAAAGATGAAGATGTTTATGACGAACAAAGGTCTCTCGCCATTTTGAGTCTCAAAAGGACCTGAGTAAAGACACCACGTTGAGGGACAACCGTCTTGACACCACCTCGTAGACCTTCGCATGCTTCAATTGAGTTGCGGGACTAGTTGCACTTTGAGCCAGACGGTCTTCAGTCCCCGGGGCTATTCTGGTATGGCTTCGCTTCGTACAGTGCAGGCTGCATTGGCGTGTTTGATAATTCACAAAATGTGTTTAGTGGCGGAAAATGGCTTGCTATGGATTTTTGATGCCATGACCGAAAAGGAGCAACAAATGGCCGTCCAGTCAAGACCATTCATTCATTCAGGGAGGCTGGGATTTCCAGCTCGGAGGATGTGTTCCCGGGATGCCAATGCATACAATGCAACGGCAACAACACCTTTGCTGCAATAGCTTCAAGCTATATCCTTACAGCCGTCTTTTCAAGATCTTCCGCAGAAGCTAGGAAAGACGAGGGTAGCAATCTAGCCCTCCACACCTGGGACACAAAAAGGAAGGTTAACCAGGCCGCGTGGAGCTTATTTACCCATATTACAGTCGGCATGCCAACTTTTTGCTATCAGGGCGCAGCGTGAGAACGTGTTGCTCATAAAAACTCTTGGTGACGAGCCGCTAGATCCGGCAGCTCAAGCCAGGCCTCCTTGGCATGGGCGTCGATTCTGCTTCGGTTTGCACGGACACGCCGGGCGGTGTCCGTGCTTCAACGGACTCAACAGACCCGTCTCTTGGTGAACTGATGTGCAATGGTAGCTGCGCAAGGCTTACAAGATGGCCAGCACCGACATGAAGAAAAAGCGCCAAATTGGGATCAGCCCGAGTGCTATTACAGGACACCGCCCTCACAACTCCAGCTCAGATATGTTGCAATCTGACTCGGTAGGGGTCCTATGATGATGATGAGGCAAAGGTTTGTCATAACTCTGCCTAACTTGTGACTGTTGGAAGACGAGCCTTGCCTCACGATACCCCAGGTGTTAGGACAAGTGTTCAGTGCCTTGACCGCATGCCGAGACCCATTTGAAGCAATATCACGAGGTTCGGGCACTTTCAACGCAACTGACAAGCTTGAAGGTTGGAACACATTACACTCAGTCGTTTATGGTGGCAACGACCAGCACTCGACTGCATGCACAGTGTTATGAGAATCACAATCAGATAAGGTCAAGGATCATGATCTCATCCTGTCAGAGCCGGTGACATGGCCACTCAATCTGGCTGGCAATTCTTCTCTGGAAGCGCACATTGCGAAGTGCAATCACTACTACGTAGTAGCCAGGTCAATTGTTGTGATGTGCAAGACGCGTGTCAACCGTGATCATCATGTGTTCAGCTCAGCTCGACAAGATCAACAGATGGAAGGGGATTGGATAACAAAAGTTGAAAAAGACGACTTATGGATACTATGGAACCAGGGGCAGGGAACAAGGGGCTAACAGCGCAGGTCAGACAGGGGGTGGAGAACGGGGCCATGGGTACCAAACAAGGCCGTTCTAGTCGACCGGGACCAATGACTTGGATGCGATCGTTTGATTGATCGCTAGCTCTGTTCGATGTGTCCGACCTTTTTCTGCTGGCTTTCTCGTATTTCCTGTCTGGCATGAGGTATGGGGAAGTGCAACATCAAACGGAGTCGGCTTGGGCTAGAGGTATGGGGACCTCCATGGAGACGGTTGCTCCGTTTCGCCTCAGTTTCTCGTCATGCTCTCCAAGAATACGAAGCCAAGCACCACGGTCTCGTACATTCTAAATCCGTCCGCTGGTCGTTACACCCGCAGTGACATCACAGAGCTCCATGAAGGTCGTCACTACGGGGGCGTCGGTATCGGCATGGCACCGATAACGGTGGCAGCGGTGCTCTCGACAAAACTAACCCTGCAATGGTAATCAGAGCCAAAGTTATTATTGGGGACGGTCTCGGGGGTACGCGCTTTCGGATTATCGACATGTCGTTCGTTGCAAGCCAGAGAGAGCCTGAGAGCCTGAGAGCCCAGCGGTTACTGCTCTGTTGTCGCCAAACAGAGGCTGAAACCCTTGACAAGTTTCCACGGCGATCTGAAGTTGCGAGTCTCAGCAACTTGGGCTCCTGGCCATTGGTTTCAAACATGGACTATGCGCCTCAGGAACGACAGCTATCGGCGTCTTGCATGGCGTCCATGGATTAGCCAGCCAGAGGCTGCCATCAAATGCCAGCGAGCGCCTCCTTTCTGTGCCGTCCACAGGTCCCTCTCATGGAAGAAGAGCCTGAGCGTGTTCCCGGGCCAGACTCGCCTGATTGAGCCTCCCGTCAGCGCCTAACTCGATGCTTCCAAGGGGGCTCTCCGGGCATGCAGAGCGCTGTGCCGCCCGGGCTTCCAGTGGATGGGCATCCTAGTCTGTGGGACCTGGCAGGTCGCTAGCATGGGGTGGCTGTTGTTAAAACTGCATCCGGTTCCTCCTATCCCGAAAAAAGAAACATGGGAATTTGTATCTCCAACACCTCTCTCCCTTTGCCACCACCAAACAAACGTGTATCCCACGGGCCCAGAAGCGCCCGACGTGGTCGTCTGCAAACTCAGCCTCCTTTTGCCAACCCTAGTCTAGCCTCTCGGGACCCTTAGCTGGACGAATCCACATCGTGGGCTACATTACAGTAAACACCAAAACTCTCTTGTTCTTCGAGCCTCAAGCCTCAGCTCATCGTGTTCCGCCCGTTCTCACTCCACCACCTCCACTTTCTCCCTAGGCGGCGCCTCCATCGACTGTCAACTGCTTACCGGCTGGCGGCCACGCTATTCGCTTTCCGTCGTTTTACTTCCCTCACTCACGCATCACCAGCTCTGGCCTGTGCTTTCTCGACTCCTCCCTTGACGCTAGAGACACGTCCCATTAGCTTGGCGCACGGCGTCTTTCATCATCGATAAAGGGAATCACCCCCTCTCGCCAGCTGTCGCCTGCAGATTCTTGGGTCCCCTTATTAGTTATTGTTGTTGTCTCCAGATCCAGTCACCCACTCACCGTCTTGGATTTCGCCTCCTCAACCTCTCATCTTCTTCCAGCCAGTCGTTTCTTGTTCCGGCCCCAGACCGCAAACCCAAAACCTGTTCATTCTCTTGGGCCTGCATCAGCTCGCTCGTGTCTATCGCTATTTCGAGCCGCTAAACGTGCTCTGCATATCCGTCAACCCGTCTGTGCCAAGCTTGATATCAGCCTCCTCTCCGCTTAGGTCGACTTACAAAACTCAACCTCCGCCCTTTGTCCAACGCCTTCCTCGTCATGGCTTCTGCCGAAATCAAGCACGACTACAGCATGGAGGCCGGACTATTGAGCACTGACCGAGAAGAGAGGATCATGTCGTCCAAGGAAGCACTTCTCCAGGATTCGGAGCCTGCCCTGCCTCATCAACAGGCAAAGTCCCGGAGGATGTCCCCAGCCCGCAAGGCTCTTGTTGCCTTTGGTGTCTGCTGTCTGCTCGGCGTCGGTCTGGCGTCTGTCGGAGGTGCTACTCGCCTCTGCCCTGGTCACCTCCGCCATGGAGAGGCCATGGGAAAGCACGGCATGAACGCTCACAGGCCCAACTTGTCCGAGTCCATGGCCCAGATGGTTCGACGACAAAACACACCTGCGCCGAGCGACACAGCAGCCACTGAGCAACCCACAGACGCCGTATCGGATGTTCCTACCGACGTTCCTACAGATGCCGAGCCCACAGAGGCTTCTGTAGCGCCCACAGAGGCTTCTGTAGCTCCTACTGAGGACCCTACCGACGAGCCTACACAGGAACCTACACAGGAACCTACACAGGAGCCTTCCCAGGAGCCCTCAGCTACCGAGGCTCCTACTGAGGAGCCCACTCAAGCTCCTACTGAGGAACCTACAGAGGAGCCCACCGCTGCGCCATCAGCTACTGAGGAACCCTCAGCGACCGAGGAGGAACCCTCTGCTACCGAAGAACCTACTCAGCCCGCCGAGACCGAAACGAGTGAGCCAACCTCGCCCACGCCTGCGAGCTCAGAACCTAGTGAACCTGCCCCTGACACGGAAACAGACGTGGCCTCTGCCACCGAAACTCCCGAGGAGACTGCTACTGATGATGTCCCAACCGCCTCGGAGACTGAAGCGGAGCCCACCGCGACGGATGCCGAGACCACTGCTGCCGTCACCCGGACTCGCGCAACCACCGACTCGGAGCCCGAGTCGACTGAGGATTCCGAGCCCACTGCTACCGGTACGTCTGATTCGGATGAGGAGCCTTCAGAGACTTCTCCCTCTTCTCCAAGTGCTTCAACCGCCCGGTCCAATGCTCCCAGTGCTGCAACCTCCACTGCTGCCACTGCCCGTACGTCTGCTTCGGAAACATCTTTGCTTGATGATGAATCTTCTTTTTCTTCCTCACCGTCCGAGACGGCTTCTTCGGGTGAGACTGCTCGTTCCACCGTCCCTGATGCCTCCTCCACCCGTGCTGTTACTACTACCGCTCCCTCCGAGTCCACCGAAGAGGCGGAGACCACCTCCGAACCTCTAGAGGAGACGGCGACGGAGACGGAGACGGAGACGGCGTCCGAAGCAGAGATTGAGACATCGAGAACCACCGGTATGTGGGACGGACTCCCAGTGTCAGGTCTCGACTCCGAGATTCTGATGCGGATCCAATTCCCAAAGCCCGTTGTCTTAATGTGTTTCGCATTATGCTTCCACATCCTGATGACCCAGGCCCACAGCCTTCGCAAGTGCGCTTAGCTCCCGGACATGTCTGCAATGAGCTCACTGGACCACGTGCATGTTGATTCGAGGCCACGTTCAAAAGCCAAGTTTTTCACGGAGCCTTTATGCTAACTTACGATAGACGACCAGGAAACATCAGCCACCGAAGAGCCCGAAGAGACCATCACCGGAACAGGTACCAGACGAACCTCGAGTGCCGTGCCCAAGACATTCACCTCGACTCTCCCCGATGGCGGTGTCACCACCCTCACCTCTACCTCGTGGCTCGCTGTCGTTCCCTCCTCCGAGGCTACCGCCACCGGCGACCCCGACCTCCAGAACGCTGCCGCTCAGTCATCCGTGGGCAAAGTGCTCTCCGCTGTTGTGGGCATGTTTGTTGGCGGAATCATGCTGCTGTAAGCGGAAAGCCAATCACTCGGAATCAAACTCGAACAGACCCTGGTTACTTGGCTGCTCCCGCTTACGGGTGTTGAGCCCGTAGAGGGTCCACCTTTACGAATTTGACGGTCCTTTTCTATGGGTACAAAAATAAGGATTATAGACTTGTGAGCGGAATGAGACGCTCTGGCAGATTGGACATGGGCTTATTGGACAAGGACATCCACGTACGGTTGTGTCTTGGAGGACAGGGATAATTAATGGCGCCCAGCATATTTGCCGACTTCATATCTAGAGTGCATACATAGTACATGAGCGTGTACAAAAAGATCAGCGTTTTGTCACTTGACTAGCGTTCAAATGTACAGTGAAGTCCTGGTATCTTAGTTGCCAGCCAGTTTCAACGAGAGGAGTTGGTTTATGAAAGGTATCTCATGGACCAGGGTGAGGGAGGGAGGGCATTGGCTTTACGCATGGGCATGAGGCTAGGAGTGAAAAAGACAGTTGACCTGGCCAACGCAAAGCGCGCGCCATCAGGCCTCACGATGCCAGGGATGACATCTTCATAAACACTTTGACCATTAAACAAGAAATACTGACGATGCCGATGCCACGAGCATCAATTATGGAGTGACCAAAGTGAGGGTATATCCAACAAACGCCCGCAACTCCAATGTCCCTAGCTAGACCTGAAACTTTCTTTCTCCTATTGGCGTCCTGCGCAAAGATATCTCCACTAGCCAGGGCCAATTCTAGGCATGTCGTGATGTTCGCTCAGCCTGGAAAGATAGGTGTTGAGTTCCTCGACTCGTTCCTTGTGCGTCTTTAGGAGTTCAGGTCTCGATCCTGAGGATTCGGCGAGTTGCAGGAGCTGTGGGGTGGTATGTCAGCGGGATGATTCTGAACAAGTAGGGATACGGTGGGAGCTTACCCTCTTCCTCTTGATCTCCTCGTGACGTTTCTCGGACTCTGTCTTTTGCGGTTGGGGCTTCTCGTCGTCGTCGTTGTCGCGAGGTTCATCATCCGTCTTCTTGTCGTCTTCCCGCTTCTCCTTCTTTGCGACATCGAGGTTCTTTTCCAGGTCCGTCTTGTCGCGCTTCTTCTTCTTCTTGTGGATCTTTGAGCCCTTGAGCTTCAGAGCGCCTCCGCCTCCGACGGCGGTGTAATCGTCCGAGGCCATGATGTCGATGCTCGAGGTTTGTCCGAGGTGCTCGGTAGGTTTGAGGTTGCGAGAGATTCAACCCCAGCCACCTACTTAGGTAAGCATCCCTGTGGCGTTGCGGCAGCCAATAGTGGGTCAAAACGGGCAAGGGGCGGGTTGTTTTTGATCATGAATGCGCGGAAACAAAGGCGTGCATGAGCTTCCACACTCGACGAGTTGCGAGTGTCTCCTATCTTTAGCTTCTTTGTCTTCTCAACAACCGCCCGTTTTAGAACCCCCCCTTTTGGTGCTGAGTACCTTGACGAGAAATTACTTAACGCCACGGTCTCTGCATTCTTTGCCGTTTAATCTCACGAAACAATTCACGACGAATCCTCGAATACACCGCTGGATACATCAATCACTAAACCTTTCTTACGCCTAAAGATCCTACATCACTTTGTTCCTCAACGTCTATTCTGATCGAAATCCGCTGAATTCAGACAACGCTCGACCGATCCGACATGTGCCATCGCTGCTAGCTAATAGACCGCCTGATTGGAATACTCTTGGACGGTCGACGGAGGGTATTGCGCCGCTGAACCGACGAAACATCACGATATCACAATGGCGCGGCCGTACGGGCTCCCGTCGCATACGCGAGACTCTCTCGAGCTCGCATCGCTGGCCAGCTCAAGTCAGTTAAACGAAGATGGAGCCACAGAAGTCTCGTCTCGACCTAGCATATCATCGTCGCGGAGACTGTCGCTCGAGCAGGATGATCCCCTGGACAGCGCAAACCCTGCGGGAAGGATGCAGCGGTCGTACTCGGTATCTTCGGCCTTTGACTTTGCTGCAAACATGTTCCCGCTGAGCTCGACAGCCGGCGCGGGCGGATATGCACCCATTGGAGCGCCTACTTCGACGGCGCGGGCGAATGCTGGACTCGGAGGAGGGTCGTTGGAGAAGCACAAGACGCTGACGTACCTCAACGGGCTGTCGCTGATCGTCGGGTTGATCATTGGTTCTGGTATCTTCTCATCGCCAGGCTCGGTGAGTGCAAGAGTCGGCTCGCCGGGCGCTGCCCTGCTCGTTTGGATCATTGCAGGCATTCTCGCATGGACAGGCGCCGCATCCTACGCTGAACTCGGAGGAGCCATTCCCTTGAACGGCGGCGCCCAGGTCTACCTCTCCAAGACGTTTGGCGAACTGTCAGGGTTCCTTTTCACCTGGGTGGCCATGCTGGTGCTCAAGCCCGGCAGTGCAGCTATCATCTCCATCATCATGGGCGAGTACCTGGTACGAGCCTTTATCGGCGCCGAAGCCGAGCATACGAGCATCTGGATCAACAAGGCGGTTGCGCTCGTGGGTCTCGCACTGGTGACGTTTATGAATTGTGTTTCCACGCGGCTCGGGACGCGCGTGAACGATGCGCTCATGTTTATGAAGTTTGTTGCTTTGCTGGGCGTTACCGTCACAGGTGTTGTGGTTGCGATTACTGGAAAGACGTATAAGGGCAAGTCTGAGGTTGAATGGAAGGCTCAGGACCTGTTTGCGAATACCTCGACGGATATGTCTGCCTGGGCGCTGGCGCTTTATGCCGGTCTCTGGGCCTATGATGGATGGGACAACGTGAGTGATGGGCCCCTTTATCTTTACTACATCATGAACTAACTGAGTTATAGACAAACTATGTTGTTGGCGAGTTTCGAAATCCCACTCGAGACTTGCCGCGGGTCATCCATACAGCCATGCCCCTTGTCATCCTTTGCTACGTCCTCGCCAACATCGCCTACTTCCTCGTCCTGCCCCTCGAGAGCATGGACGGCGCCAACACTGTAGCCGTCATGTTCGGATCTCGCGTCTTTGGCCCCGTCGGCTCTCTAATCCTTGCTCTTATCGTCAGCGCCAGCTGCTTCGGCGCCCTCAACTCTTCCACCTTTACCTCGAGCCGCCTCGCCTACGTCGCCGGCAAAGAAGGTTATATCCCGTACATCTTTGGCACCATTGGTGTTGGCAACGACACGCACGACAGTGAGCTTAACACGCAGCGTACGCGCAGCTGGTTCACACGCAAGTTGCGCCGTGCGTTTGGCGATGAGGATACAGGGCTGTTTTACACGCCAGTGTACGCCCTCGTGCTCAACGCTGTGCTGACGATGTGCTACGTTGTCGTTGGCGAGTTCAACACGCTCGTGACGTTTTACGGCGTCGCAGGCTACACCTTTTACTTCCTGACCGTCCTGGGCCTCATTGTCCTGCGCGTGCGTGAGCCGCAGCTCGAGCGCCCCTACAAGACGTGGATCACGACGCCCATCATCTTTTGCTGTGTGAGCCTCTTCCTTCTCAGCCGCGCCGTCTTTGCGCAGCCGTTCCAGACCATCGCCGTTATCTCGTTCGTGGTGGCGGGTGTGCCCATATACTTTTGGCGCATCAGGGGCCGGGACGAGACGGTGATGAGGAGGAGGGGGCAGCAGGGCGAGGAGAGGAAGTGGTGGCGGTTCTGGAAGTAAACGCCGCTCAGCGATCGTGTGTATAATCGGTGATTTCAAGGAGATATGTTGGATAGGGCCGCACGGTGGAATAAGGGGAACAGCGCCTTGACGTTTGATGATGGCTGACTTGATGACCATACGGGCGTGTATGTATTAGTAAAAAAGCTAAAAAGGGAAACAATGACAAGCACGCAGATGATAAAAGCTGCAAAATTATGAAAAGTCCAGTTTGTCATTCGATATTCAACGGGTACTACTAGCCTGTCTTATACCCAGTTGATTCCAAATACAACTTGGCCAACTCACAAGCCAAAGGTTTACCCAACTATATGGTAAAGGGTAATCTACCCCTTATATTATAGCCTCGTATTATTTAGTGGCTCATTACCGATGGAGTATATATTGTTTGGTATTCTTCTCTACCAAACTCAAAGTCTTTTCATGTTGACTCTAAAATAACCGTTGGGGAATCACACCAGGTCGCAAGTTGATTACCGGCCCATGAATGAACTTGCTACCGGAGCAAAAGGGGAAATCCCGCTATTCCAAGGCATACTGTAGTTGATAAACATACGATACGACAGCACGATAGCTTTCCCATAGCCACTCGAACCCAGAGCTACAAACGCATAGAGTTGGCTCTCACAGGATGATAAAGACCTCTCTACAGCCGATAAAGCCATGTCGTGGCGATTTCCAAAGAGAACAGGTATCAAGACCATATCGCATGGGCCATACCAGGTGTAAGAAACAGCTTCAGGCTGTAAACAGGCCGTAGAGGTCGCTAGCATCATGGAGGACTGTTTCGTTTACGCGTTCAGGCCTGAGTGATTTCGGCGAGAAGTAACTATCGCGGTGTGATGGTGTGCTATATCGTATTGCGGTGCGTTGTGTGTTGAGGAGTAGCTGGGCTGACGGAAAAGCCGGGGTTGACTGACTACGGAAGTGTATTCGTAGGTGTTTTATACCCTTCAGCTGGTCAAGAGACAATATGTTGATTCTGAATTCAGGCAGAAATGTATTGATTAGTTGAGGCCGCTTACAATGCAGTATTCAATTGTTGATCCGAGTTGCTGGGTTATAGGCTACAGGTATGAGACCTCTCCTGATCACTTCACTGGCACGATTGGAAACTTTAAAGATATTTTTACAGGTTTTTATTATCTGCGACGCTTTTGTTTAATCCCCGCGCCTAAAGTGCAGTTGAGGGATGCATAATTCTCATCATCATGTACAAATCATCTCTTGCTTTCTGTCCTCGCATCCAGAGACATTTATTTCTTCTCACGCTGACCGTAGGCCTTGGTGGCGTAGTCACCGCCGTGGACGATGAGGTCCTCAGGGCGGTAGTCGAACTTCTTGGTGAGGTAGCTCTCGATGATGGCCTTGGTGCCGTCGGCGTAGCGCTTCTGGGCGTCCAGAGAGGTACCGGACATGTGGGGGACCATGGCGTTGCCGCCGCCGAAGTTGTTCTTAGCGGTGCGGAGAGGGTGCTCCTTGGGAGCGGGCTGGACGTCCCAGACATCACCACCGTAGCCGGCGAGGTGGCCAGACTTGAGGGCGGCGGCGACATCCTCCTTGACGACGATGGCACCACGGGCGGTGTTGACGAGGTAAGAACCCTTCTTCATCTTGGAGATGAGGTCCTTGTTGAAGAGACCCTTGGTCTTCTCGTGGAGAGGGCAGTTGATGGTGACAATGTCGCACTGAGCGAGGAGCTCCTCGAGGGTGTCGACACGGCGGCAGCCAATGTCCTTCTCCTTCTCAGCAGACAGGGGCTGGTAGTCGTAGTAGAGGAGCTCCTTGCAGTCGAAGGGCTTAAGGCGGCGGAGGACACGCTCGCCGATGCGGCCGACGGCGACGGTACCGACAACCTTGCCCTCGAGGTCGTACTCCTGCTTGGCAGCGCCAGCGACATCCCACTCGCCACGCTCGATCTGCTCGTGGGCAGGGACGAAGTTTCGGATGAGGAGGAGGATGGTCATCATGACATGCTCAGCAACGGAGACGACGTTGGAGCCAGTGACCTCAGCGACGGTGATACCGCCGTTGGTCTTGTTGGCAGCGTTGAGGTCGACGTGGTCAGAGCCGATACCAGCAGTGACAGCGAGCTTGAGGTTCTTGGCCTTGGCCAGACGCTCAGCAGTCAGGTAACCGGGGTGGAAGGGAGTGGTGATGATGATCTCAGCATCGACAAGCTCCTCGTCGAACTTGGAGCCATCACGGTCCTTGTCCGAGGTGGTAACCAGGGTGTGGCCCTGGTCCTCGAGCCACTTGCGGATGCCGAGCTCGTTCTCGGTGGTTCCGAGAAGGCCGGGGACCTGCGAGGAGACATGTTAGTCGCTGTTGAGGCTCAATCGACTGAGAGAGGGAGAGTGAGAGTGAGGGGTTCGTGATGCAGCACCAAGACATTGAGTGCCTGAAGCAATGCCCCGCATCTTTGCTGCGTGGAATGTGGCTGATCCCAAGGTAGGGGACATGATTTCCCCGCGTTTGAGATCGACAAGCGTGGGTGTGTGTGTGTG
>JABEYC010000076.1:0-10508 GCA_013266195.1 Fusarium zealandicum | reverse complement strand
CTGTGCAGTACTGCACAGGTCGCTTCCCTAGCTTGGTCGACGCAGATCATGTCCTAGGCGAGCTTGCCGAGGACGGACGACGGGAGAGGGGAAGCAACCCGCCGCAGATTCCAGCCTAAAGTCCCCTGGGTTGAACTGTCCAGCTCATAACGCGAGGAGGGGCATCGCTGAGTTGCTGCTCGGTACGATGCAGAGGCTTCCATGGTGTTGTTTCTGCACCTTGTTTTTTTCTCCTGGGCGTTTGGTCATGATACCCTCCATCAACCGTTCGAGTCTTGAATAGGCACTCGGCAACGCTTGGGTTCTCGTCGCTCAAGGCGCAAAGTTGTCGAAGCTGAAAGCGCTTACTTTCAACTGCCCGGGAGTCGGTTGCCGATGATAAACTAGCTAGAGCTTGTTAACCCCCGCTTCTAGTGACCGTCTAGGATGTCAAGATACATGAGAGGCTAAATAGAGAGTACATCGATGCTTTGACGACGACCATCATCGGTGCAAGGCTAGGCCTTGACTCGTGCGTCGTCTATCTTGAGTGGTTCTTTCGAGAAGTACTCTTGGCAGGTCTCCGGTAGAACGCAGAAGAAACGAGGAAGGCCGATCGTTTTAGATTCGTCCTGTTGATTGAGAGCTAGTTCGTCGGAAACATGGACCCCGACGAAAGGAAGTCCCGCAGGTTGCGAATGGAGGGGGCTCATAATGAGGATGAGAGACGAGTTGCGTCTGTCGTCGGCTGTTGCAGGCTTCATCCCTTTGCACGTGGCTCCGTAGACTCGAGGATACCGAAGATGACTGGATCGAAGGTTTGTGGAGGGATAAGAAGAAGAGAGGGTGAAGAGAGGCCCGAACAAGGGTATCCAGAGTTGGTGTCTGGTCCGATGTCGCATGGCAGTTCAGGCTATAAGACTATTGTGCGCGACTCGACAAGACTACTATGGTAGTCGCAAGCAGTCGCAGGCTTTGTCTAGTGACGAAGCGAGGAGAAGGCTCCATGTCTTGCTTTTCGAGAGAGAGTGTTGGCATTGATACATGGCAGAAACAAAGAAGTCTGTCAAGCGGCAGCCACGTTGATATATTATCGCAACACTTTGAGTCTGTATGGCATTTCACCTATTCAAACGTCTTATGGGTACAAGTATGTCCATCTTAGTCAGCTCACGTATGTTTGCAACAACAGGGCACCTACTCGGCACCTTAGATAATTTGCAAGTATCCCTGGCTAACTGTTCCCAGGTCCTGGGTAACATTCTAGTCGTGTTGGAGTATGCATGTGTGCAGTTGTAGGCTCGTTGAGTACCGGGGTAAAATAAACGGCAGATTACTCAAGTCAGGCCATGAGGCGGCTCCCGGAGCACTCCGAAACCCACTTGTCTGTCCGGAGAAGGGGAGACGTGAAACCAGGCCGTCCGTGTGGATGCTACCAGGCCGCTCGCTGTTCGGGACACACGGACGGGACTCGGCGGCTGAACGCTGTTTCTTGAGATCCATGCGGTCGGCGAACTTGCAGAGGTACCTACCTCCCTAGGTACCTAGTAATACACAGGCGGAAACCTCGTCCTCGTGCATTGCATGTATGTATACGTGAGGCCGACGACCCCAAGTTGGGAATGGTCAATTGATAGCGGCATATCTGGAATAGTGTCTCTCACTGATTAATCAACCTTTTCAGACTACGACGGCCATGCCGAGAAATAAGCCGTCAAAGACGGGACGGTCGACGCCACAAGAGCCACAAGATGGAATTGCGGCATTGCGGCGTTTCCATCACCAAAAGAAGCAGAGACCGTAGCAAGATGCCGCTTTTGCCGCAAAATGCCGCTGCGTCGGGCACCTGGCTGCGGCGACCTGCGGCACAATCAGGGCTGCACTGTTCTAGAAACCAGCATCCCGGGTAAAGTAGGGATTGTAGTTGGAGAAGGTCATGCCTGGTAAAAGAAACAGTTCGTCTTGTAGGCGGGGATCAGCAGATGCAGAGAAACACGCGACACGGGCGTAGGCGAGGGAGCAGATAGCCAGGTACAAATTAGAAATACCTCTTCTCGGCCTCGATCCCATTCTCCCATTACCAACCTATCTACGGCTCGCATCAAACCCTCACGTCGGCATCTTCGGGCATAGTTCGGCCTTGTCTACCACGGACGGTTCGGAAGAAAACTGACATCATTCGTTACAATAACTCGTCGTCATCAGCCATATACTGCAACACAACGCGCAACGGAATTTTCACACATTTCTGCAACGTCAAAGACACGGGAGAGCCGTCTTCTCACAGTCATCAGCTTGCGAGGACAAGCGTCTGCTCATATAAACCCAGCAGCAACTGCCCGCCGTGTCGTACCTCTGGACATCTCTCGGCATCTCTTATTTAATACCTCCGAGAGCCATTTTTCCCTCGCGGGCTGCGATTTGACCCACCCCGGGGCTAAACCACATCATCCTCATCATACGACAACTCGGCGACCCTTGGAACAAAGTCGTCCACTCTCTGGGGCAGAAGACCTACATCTCAAAAGGAACGCGCAGCAAAGGCTTTCCTCTGCGGATTGATCGCCCATAACCCGACACTCTCTGTCTCTGTCTCTCTACCGCAGCCATGAAGATCCTCACCAAGGAAGAGGAGGAGGCCCACTACTCGGCCGTCGTCAAGGGCGGCGCAATCGGCGGTTCCCTTGGTCTCGGAGTCGGACTCGGCGGCGTCATGCTCGCCTCGAGACGGTATCCGGCCTTTCGCGGCCTCACCCTGCCCTTCCGGACGTTCCTGGTGACGTCGGCCACCACCTTTGGCGCCATCATCAACGCCGACCGCTGGTCCATGGCCTACCAGAAGGCCCAGAACCCCATGAACTACTACCAGGACCAGACGCAGCGCGCGCAGCAGATGTCGCGCGAGAACCAGTCCGCCTACGAGCGCTTCCTCGAGTACGGCAGGGAGAACCGCTACTCCATCGTCTTCGTCTCGTGGCTGGCCTCGATGGGCCTCGCCTTTGCCCTCGTCAGCCGCTCCCCCATGAACACGGCCAACAAGGTCGTCCAGGCCCGTGTCTACGCCCAGGGCCTCACTCTCGCCGTCCTCATCGTCTCGGCTGCCTTTGAGATGAACGACGCCAAGAAGGGCAGCGGCCGCTGGCAGACCGTCATGGTCGTCGACCCCGACGACCCGGAGCACAAGCACCTCATCGAGAAGAGGATCCATAAGGAGGAGTACGAGGGCCAGGATCTCTGGAAGGGTAAGCCTTTCTTTCCCCCTCTCCGCGCGCTGTGTATATGCATCATGGGAAGTTGTTGTACTGACTGCCATCGAACAGACATGGTCGAGGCCGAGGAGCGACGGATAGCTGCCAAGAAGGCTGCCTCCGAGCCCAAGCCCCAAGCAGCACTCAACTCGTCTGGGCACTAGGCTATGCTCAGCATCTACAACACTCAAAACGCACCTTAACCTAACAAGCAAGCGACCTCTAATAACACCCTATCACGACTCGACTGAATTGATATCCCCGAGTGGGACGAGAAGGACGATGAGAAGCAACAGCCCTGAAAACTCACTGTATGAGAGCAGAAACACCGGTAGTTGGATGATTGCCGATGAAGAGAACCCGCAGTCGTTCAATAGTCCAATTTATTCTGCCTAAAAAAAAAGGGTTCATGAAAAAAGAAAGCAAGCAAGGGACAGGAACGGGCAAAACCTCAACAAGATTGGTCCGGCGAGTCAATGATTTTGAATTGCTTTGTATCGTAATTACCTAGACTTGGTGGACTGGATGCCGGGGACATATCCACACCCAAAAGATCCGAAAATATAAAAACATCAACATATAAATCAATTTACACTAATTAATGGGCCCAGCCACCGACTCCCTGCTATCTCTTTTTGGTCTCACTTGCATCTCATAGGTCGGTTTGAGCCAGCGCAACGTAAACAGTAAAGCAGGCAAAAACAAACAGGTATATCCAAAAAGCCCACCACATCGGCTCGTCGCTTTCACACCTCAATGGTAAAGTGACTGATCTGCGAGTAATACGCATGGACGGCTAGCTCCAGCAACATGACATCGCCAAATACCTCGCTCCCGTCAAAGCCGCCGATGATGATGAGTCTGCTGTCGTACAGCGCGGTGCCGTGATAGCCACGGCCAGAAGGGGGCTTGCCGTACACGCGGCGCTTGTCCCAGGTCATCGTGACTAGGTTGAGTAGTAGAACGTCGTTGGAGTATTCGTTGCCGTCATGGCCACCAATGACAAATAGGTAAGAGCCGACAATGGTTGCCGTATGTGAGAGGCGACGGAAAGCAACGGGTATAGGCACAGCCCTCCATACTTGCGAGTCGACATCGTATACCCATACGTCGTCAAAGCACTCGCCGCCGTCGGAGCCGCCAAAGATGATGAGCTTACTGCCCACCATGTTGGCCGTATGATAGCCCCTGGCCTTGGGTCGGTAGTCCTTGGCACCAGGGCTCGTCTTGTCTGGACTTGATACTAGGCGCCACGACATCTTGCTGACGTCCGCAACGTCCAGTCGCCAGATGTCGTTCAGAGCTCGCACTCCGTCTCCACCGCCAAAGACATAGATGCCGTTCTTGTAGAGGCACGCCGTATGTGCCCTGCGCTTTGATGGCATCTTGTCGCCGATAATTCTTGGTTTGCTCCACCGGAAGTTAGTAGTATCCAACACGTAGACATCGTTGTAATATTCAGGGCCATCGCCTCCGCCGAATACGATGAGCTTCTTACCCACGGCGGTGCATGTCATGGCCCGCAACGGGACGGGTATTTCTCCGACGACATGAGGAATAGACCAGTGGAAGGAGTCGGCATCCAAGACATAGAGGTCGTTGAAGCATGCCCTTGAGTCGCAGCCACCAAAGACATAAACGTTGGAGCCGATGATAGTCGTCGTATGGGCCCTTAGTGAAGTATGAGGAGCACCTGAAACGGGTGCTTGGGACCAGTACATGCCAGATGCGGGAGCCACAGGGACATCGGGGGCGGTTATGAGGTCCGGAAGCGACGGGAAAGCCGTGTATTCGCCCCGAATCTGGCGAGAAGGTGGTTGAGGTCCATATCGCGCCGTGGCCTGCGCAGTGGTCCGGCTCGTTATAGCGGACGTTGATCGTAGGGCATTCGATCGTTGAGCGTACCGATCACCTTCGCTTGAGCCGTCGCCGGCGCCATTCGAGTAGGAGGGAGGGGGTTTGTTGCTGGACCTTGGGGCAGTAGATTGTGAGGTGGTTTGGGATGTAGACTGAGAGCGCTGCCGCATAGAAAGATCAGAGGGCTTGCGACGGTTGGCTTGTATGCTTTTGCTGGCAAGATGGCCGGGTGTATGACTCCTGGGCAAGGGCGTAGGTTCGCTCGACTCGTCGTCATCGGAATCGTCGTCGACAAAGTTAGGCCTCGGGGCTGTCGGAGCGGCTGTGGGCTTCTGGGGTCGACTAAGCCTGGACTTGAGAGACGACTTATCGGATGATCTGCCCGAATCCGTCATGGTCTCCAAGGTTCCTCTTCATTGCCTGTGGAAGAAGATGGCGCGAGTTGGGCTGGGGTCGGGCGAGGTGGGGGATTGTCGATGGATGTCGCGGCAGGGGAGGTGGCGCGAGACTAGAGGGTAATGCAGGTAGGTATAGATAGGATAAACACCAGAATCAGGTAGTAATATTAGATGATAGACTAATAAGATTGACGACGTGCCGAGGCACGAGAGAGAGCACAGGCCGCGAGGTTTGGTGGTGATGCTTTGGTGATGATGCCGGAGGGTGTGATCGTGCGGCGGCCACCTTGCGCTCAGCTGGGGGGCGGGTGATAGATTAGATGCCCTGTGCTTGGCTACGTCTCGTACCTGATGGACCCCAAGTACTCGAGTACTTTGCGGCTGCTACGGGCGATCCATCCTCTACTTTCCAACCCCAATCTTTAGCGAGCTCTGCCCCTGCAAATCATTGGAGCTCGCGACCTTTTGGGGGTGAGGGGTACCGGATACTTACTAGACCCCGCTGCAGGTAGGGGCTTCTCTAGCGCATCTTAGCGCCTCATCCGGGACGGGAATCGAGATTTTTTCCATTGTGCGTTTGAGTGTTGCTCGATTCAACGAACGAACAATCACTTTCTTTGAATATCAATCGCGAGTTCAACGCGGGATAATTCCTCGTCTTTCCCATTGGTCAAAAAGGGTACGCCAAAAGCAATTGGCTCGATTAAATCCCCTTAAAATCTTCTCTTCCACTCACTCTCCCAAGCATCCATTCCCTCGCCTACTCCATCAGCTCAACTCTCTCATACCCTTACACTCATCCTCTTCAGATCTGCCCGTCACCAGAGTCTTACTCACCCGCCAAACAGTCACTCAGGATATCAAATACTCGCTCGTTTTCCGTCGCCAACACCTGACAAAAGTCATGAGTGAGCAGGCTGACGCCCCGATGGGCGGCGTCTCTCCTGGGCATCAACATGCAGAGCTCGCAGCAGATGCCAGCAACATTGCTGCCATTGCAGATGATGGAGAGAGGGCCTCGAAAAGACTTAAGATGGACGGCTCGGCCCCGTCTCAATCTGTCCCCGGAGAGGGACTGCACGATGCGCCTGCTAGCAAGGACAAGGAAAACATCTCCAACGGTGTGAAGGAGGAGCAGACTCAAGGGTCCAAGTCTGACTCCAAGCCCCAGCATGTTGATGGACGTACCAAGGGAGTTGCGCCCATCAAGAAGGAGTGAGTCGTTCGTATGGCATCTTATTGGTCATATGTTGACAAGAGCCAGGTATCTCATTGAAGTGTCTGCGCAAAAGGATACATCCGCCGCTGATGTGGACGATGACGATGCAGCTGAAGGACGCGATGCCACTGCTGAGGCTAATGACGACAGAGATGACCGAAGATCAGGCAAGGGTAAAAAGGACAAGAAGAAGCAAAAGGGCCAGAACACGGAACGCAGCTTCGGCAAGTTTGACGATGCCTTTCGACTTTGCAACAGCCGAGCCTTCTACTCCGAGTTCTCTCCCAGAGAATGCAAGTTCGGCGACCGATGCAAGCTCTCTCACGACCTGCGCAAGTATCTTGAAGAGGGACGCCGAGGCGATGTCGAGACCTTTGAGGGGAAATGCCCCGTCTTTGAGGCCCACGGCCATTGCCCGGCAGGCTGGAAGTGCCGCTTCGTCAAGAGCCACATGAAGGAGACCGAACATGAGGATGGAAGAAAGGAGCTAGTGCTCGTCAATACTTCTGCGGATGGCGGTCAGAACGGCGAACCCAAGGACGAGGGTTCTGAGGAGCAGCGGCCTGGCGTCTCCAACATTGTCAGCATGGACAAGAAGATTGCCCTCAACCGCAAGCGGACCGACTTCACGAAAGCCGACCAGTACATCACCTGGCTTAACAAGGAGGCCAAGCTGAGTGAGGAATTCATGAACCGCCGCAAGCAGCAGTCCAGCGACGGCATCGAGGATCTCCGTGCCCGCTACATCGACCCTCCTTTCAAGCCATCTGAGAAGCGACGTCTCTACTTTGGCCCTGAGACTCCTACTCTGGCACCCCTGACGACCCAAGGAAACCTCCCTTTCCGCCGCCTTTGCGTCGAGCTCGGTGCCCAGCTCACCTACTCAGAGATGGCCTTGAGCATGCCTCTAATCCAGGGCACCAAGGCTGACTGGACGCTCCTCAAAGTCCACGACTCAGAGTTGACTCCCCCCAAGATGAACCCCGGGTCAGTGCCCATCTTTGACGATTACAATCACTCCCGGGATCTCAAGTTCGGTGCCCAGATTTCTGGAAACAACCACTGGGTCGTCTCAAAGGCCGCCGACGTTCTGAACCGCTACTGCCCCCATCTCCGTCTGATCGATCTCAACTGCGGCTGTCCTATCGACATGGTCTTCAAGTCTGGCGGCGGGTCAGCCCTCCTTGAGAACTCTGGAAAGATGGAGCGTATGATACGAGGCATGAACGCCATGTCCGGAGAGATCCCCATCACCGCCAAGATCCGCACCGGTGTCCGCAACAACCGCCCTACGGCCACGCAGCTCATCGGCAAGCTAGCTTTCGGCGCACGGGAGCACCGCGAGCGCCTCGGTGCCCCAGGCTGCGCGGCCCTCACCCTCCATGGACGCAGCCGCGAGCAGCGATACACCAAGACGGCCGACTGGGGCTACATTGGCGAGTGCGCTGCTCTCATCAAGTCATACAACAGCGAGAAGGACGCCCTGACCGACACCGCCGCCGAGCCGGACGAGAGTTCCCTACCCAACGCCAAGGACGGTCGCATGTACTTCCTCGGCAACGGCGACTGCTACTCGCACACCGAGTACTTTGAGCATATTGAGAAGTCTCGCGTCGACACCGTCATGATCGGCCGCGGCGCCCTCATCAAGCCCTGGCTGTTTGAGGAGATTGAAAAGGGCCAGTACCTCGACAAGTCGTCGAGCGAGCGCCTCGGCTACATCGAGAAGTTCGTGCGCTACGGCCTCGACGCCTGGGGCTCCGACGAGCTCGGCATCGGCTTCACCCGCCGCTTCCTCCTCGAGTGGCTGAGCTTCGCCCACCGCTACATCCCCGTCGGGCTGCTCGAGCATCTGCCCCCGTGCCTCAACGACCGCCCGCCCAAGTACCAGGGACGAGACGAGATGGAGACGCTGATGGCGTCCAATAACTTCAAGGACTGGATCAAGATCAGGTATGTTGCGTTGCGGCTGCGACTTGCCTGCGAAGACGACTGTGGTTCTCCTGGTGGTCTTCCGAATTGCTCGATACTAAATAGCAACGCTAACGATATACACTTGCAGTGAGATGTTCCTCGGTCCTGTCCACCCGACCTTCCAGTTCCAGCCCAAGCACAAGTCGCATTCTTACGAGGCCGAGGGCTAAGTTGCCCCTGAAAAGGCGAGAAAGGCGCAAGTAGAGTGATGAGATGTCGACGGAATGTGTCTCGGATGTTCGTCGTCTGCTATGTCTGGTGGATTTGCTAGCGGGGAGATACGATATGGACGAGTTGAGACGACACGAAAGGTAAAAACCGACAACAGTTTACAGAATAGTTTTGGAAGCATCGAGGGAAGCCTGATATTGTACCAATACTGGTCACTTACACATTATTGTAGCCATGTAAAAAGAGGTCACTCCATGCCACATCATATTTCGCGGCGATTTGATGAAAGAAAGCATGTGTCATATAAATGCCAGGGAAGACAAGTCCCCTAGGTATATCCAGAAAAGAGCCATGATAAACCTAAACGCTAGGAACTAATATGTTGGTAAGCAGCCACAACTCCGTGATGATTCTTTTGTAACCAATGTATCCAATACACCCGTCTCGCCATAGTTGAGACGGAATCGTACAGCCAGCCGTTGCTTTTTGTGGGGGGTTTCCGTTGTTTCTTTGCAATAAATTCAGGCCATTTACGAGTAAAAGTGGCTCCTCTGCATTCCATTGGGGGTAGCATACTCCTTCTTGCCATCCTCAGGCCGTCCCACTGAGCTTGTGAGTGAGTTGGTGCGGCTGCTCTCGCTAAGAGACTTGATCTGCTTGGGCTCCTGGGCCGGGCGCTTGATAACTTCGAGGTAGGTTGAGGGGAGGTAGCCCTGGCGGCCATCGCGCGATCGGCACTGCCACCACTCGCTAGAGTTGCCTTGGGGGTCGTTCTTGTTAAGGACTGCAACCAAATCACCCTTGCGCGCCTCGAGCTCCATGCCCGTGTTTGGTTGAGGGGGAACGTAGTCGAAAGTAAGGCGGCAGAATTCGAGCTTGGACGGGTCGAGGGGCTGCTGTGATTCAAGGGCTTGAGCCTGGAGGCGCTTCTGCTCCTCTTCCTGAGAGGCAGCCATTGTCCGGATCATCTTGGACATGAGATAAGGAATTCCAAAGGCAGCCAGGACGAAGAAGATGAGGGGCTTCCTGCTGGCCTTCGCGGGGAGGGGGTTGCCGTCAGGGCCAACGGCTCGACCTTCGAAGCGGGCAAAGGCAGCCGGTGTCAGGGCCATAGCATCGGCGGGCGGGGGGCGGCCAGTGATTTTGGCAATGAGAGTCCGAATCCATCGCATAAGGGTGAAGATACCGAGGACGGAGCCGAGGGTGTCTCGCAAGTTGCCGAATTGCTCAGCGACAGAGACCATGGCTGAAGTTATGTCAGTATCAAGTCCTTAATCTCGAATGAGCGTCAACTTACCAAAGAAGCTAGAATGCGTAGCCATGTAGGTGCTCTCAAGCATCTGAGCAAAGCCACCAAAAGCTGTGACAATACCCTCGAGCATCTGGAAGGTGGTTTGGGTGCTGTTGCTGAAGCTGTTGGTCAGGCTGTTGGGATCGCCAGGCATTCCCATACCACCACCGTACATGCCACCGCCCATGCCGCCCATGCCTCCATACATGCCGCCGCCATAACCTCCATAACCTCCTCCATACATGCCACCGCCGCCATAACCACCCATTCCACCCATTCCACCGAACCGTGAGTACCCGCCGCCCATGCCTCCCATGCCGCCCATGCCGCCCATGGAGCCCATGGAGCCGTAGCCAGCCATACGGTTATAG
>JABEYC010000075.1:0-24342 GCA_013266195.1 Fusarium zealandicum | reverse complement strand
TAATAATACTCATATTGTTTTGAATATCTACTCTATTCTCGTGTTAGATCACCAATATCCTTATTCATCCCAACTCCAGCATGCTGTCTCGTGGACAGTGGACAGGCCGGTGCCCCGGGAGTGCTGCTAGAAACCCGTGCCCCAGAAAGTCCCAAACGGCCTAGGTGCATATCCCTCGTCTTGGCTTTCTCGTATGCACACCCAGGGCGTCAGGCGTCTCCTTCGATACCCGCCCAGTGTGGCAAAGGCTGTCAGCTGGGGCCGTGCCAATGCCACCATTCTGATCGCCATTGGCGCCGCTCCCCCAGCTACTCTTGTTTGGACACAAGCCCCCAGCGGCACGAATTCAGCTGCCACCGCAATTTTAACCTTGGAGCACGCCTGGGTTAAGACTGGTTTGGCTGGCGCTGGCAACTGTACTAACCTCGCTGGCTGGATATTTCCAAGGTCAACAGGGGTTGCATATGGCGTTGGTTGACAATGCCAATCACGAGCTGCTCCCTTTGGAAATGCGCAATGCACTGTGCCCCTCTCTCACTGACAACCTCGTCCAGTCTGTCCCAGGCTCTCACGTAAAGCAAAACAGATGTGTGGGCAACATAGAGGCAGCAGGCTTAGTACCTACTCCAGGACGGTGATGAACTAACACATAATTGCACAGTGTCTTTCAGTGGCCCGGCGCAGAGAGGGTGCGCTCCACTGATTACACTACTTCTTACGCGGCCCTTATATCAACTGCACCTCAATCACTCTTCATCCATAAGGGCGATACAAGAAACATCCATCAAGTGAAATACCACTCTACCCCTCAAAATGCTAGACATTTATCGATCTAGCGGACAGTCTATCCCGTCTGGTTCTTACCACCCTAGGCGGTTGACCGGTCACAAGCTCACTCACCTGACCTGCCGCACCTTCCGTTCAGTTGTGTGCCCGGACCTCAGGGTCACATGTAGCGTTAGGGTGTCTTTGGGGAAGGATCCTGTTACTTCAGGTGGCTGGCTCCTTCCTGTCGTGTAGAGTAACTTGGCGTGGAGGAGGTCCGACCAAGAGATAGTACTGCTACTAGACTTGCCAAACTTGTTTACTCTAAGCTTATCGGAACTCATCAGAAACTCATCAGAAACTCATCAGCTCGTAGACGCTGTTCATTCCACCGTCTTCACAGCTAAAAATACAATCCCTCCAGAAACACCATACCCAAAACGAACACTAGGTACGTATTTATTCCTGGGCATTTCCAACAGACGTTCCTGACTATCTTCCCTGGATTCCTTCCATGTTGAGATAGGCAGTCGACGATCCTCTTGGATCTTGGCCCTAGGCATCGGGATAATTCTGCCAATAGCGCCATGTCCTCCAATGCCAATGTTCCCATGTCTGGTTCCGACACGTGGAGCCAATGCTTGGATTGACAAGATGGAATAGCGCCTGTTTTCCTTTTTTCTTCTTCTGTTGTCTGATAACTGCCGTCGCATCGTCATTGAGGGGCATGTTTGAGGCTTGGACGAAACCGACATCATTAACATTATCAGTACCACAAGCAGAAGCGCCCTGTCCCCTGTCGGCAGGTCTCTGCACAGCCCTGATGGATCTTTTCTGTCCCTGGGCTATATTCTCACTGACCGGTCTTGTCTTCAACTTTTTCTCTTCGCTGGCAACGCTCTAATGACGCAACCGTGACATTGAAACAACCTCTGGGGGCTCTTTTATGGGCCGTCGAAGCTGGGGTGGGAATAAGAGGGATTCTTTCGGAACAAGACTCCATCAAAGATGGAATTCCCAGGACAAGCCCACGAGAGGCTGCATTGGGGTGCTGCTCGTCAAGGCCAATCAGCTTCACGTCCACTTCCTCCACACATTCGCAATCTCGATCGTCTGTTGTTTTGATGGAGATTGTGCGCGACGAGACTGGTTACCCTGTGATTCTGCTGGGGCTATTCTTCAAGGCACTGAGACATACATTGCTCCGAGACAGGCGACAGTGGCGGGACAGATGGTCAGAGAATGCTTCCATTCTTTTCCCTCTGGCTTTATTCCTCTGCAACCCTCGATTCCTCGCATCACGGGCGCATGCAGTGGGCTCACGGCCGCCGGCGATCCGGGGTGCGCCGCCTCCGCGCTGGGATCCTGATAACACCAACAACTCTAAGAGAAAGTCGCGGCTCGCTTGCAAGGCCCGCAGCCCGACAGCACTCCACCTCTTCGAGTTTGGCTTCGGCCCAAAAGACATTCTTGTACTAGTCGCATGAATGACAGTTGGGTCCGGTGGATTCACTGCTGAGGGGGCCCAGCAAATTTGTCACCAACAGAGGTTTTGCAATTGTCAGTGATGATTATATTTGGCTTGTTCTAACCCCGTGTGACTCAACCGTCAATGACCGACGAAACCCAGCCGCCGACAACGGCTCGGGTATCAATCACTTCAGATTGAGGCGGCCCGTCCCCTTCTCCACGGGCTTGATACGATGGCCTTTCCGGCATCTGAGCCCGTATCACCGGCAAATACATTATACCACGCACAGCCAGAGATACACGACGGCGTTAAGGCCGAGGCCCCGTATCCCGTCTGATGCTCGCAGAGGACTTCCCCGCTTTGCTGAATTACCCCTCTATATCACGAAGCTGTCTCACAGCTTGCTAATATATCCAATAATCTACAGTGTCACTGCAGGCGGGACTGACACGTCCAGCGACAGGTACAGGCACAGGGGTGTGCTTGGCTACACATTCAACATGGATCCTGGTGCTGATGCCTCTCGTCTTGATGGGCTCGAGCAGACAGTTTGTCTGGTTGAGCTTTCTACGAAGAACAGGCATCTCCTACTACTATATCCGGGTATAGATGTGTTACTACACATACTATTTCGGTACCTGCATGGGTACTATCCAGCCTGTTCCACGTGGAGTCACCTCATTGCTCCTTTTAATACATGGCAGTTCATATCAATGCTCTCATCGTCCCAGCAGTACGTTGAACTCCATAGTCTGGAGCTTCAGGAGATAGCCAAGGAGCCTTGGCTTGATATGTCGGCCCCCGAGACGAGTAGTGCTTGTCGGCTCGGACAATTGAGAGCATAGGACGAAGGAATGTTGGAACCTTGCCGCGGCGACGGACCCTGCAGCGAGTACCCAAGTGCCATGGCCGTAGGCTAACTACAGGAACTGATTGACAGTTTGTGCGGCTGGTGTCTTGGAAGCTGGAATACTATTATCGGAGCTGGATTAGATGCCAAGACAACAAATTGTCCGTTACGGTGTGCCCAGGACTAGGGCTAACAACAAGCTAGACAGCTCAGCCCCTTTCGACTGATAGCCATTGAGTTTTAGCATCCAGATCCAGCCGAATACCACGAATGCTCTCGGTCTGGATCATGTTCTGGAATCCCTCTGATCAAGTATCCCGGTATCCGAGAGACATGTCCGATGTCGGACAATCAGCACCCAGCGCCTCCATAGATGTTTGTGTGATGCAGGAACAAATAACTATGAAGGATCTCAACTGAAATTATCCATTGGCCTTTACAGCGATAGGGTTCAACAAGTGCCACAGCCCACTGTGTCTCAGAGACGACGAACTTTGTTGTCTTCGAGGCCCAAGCCTTCATACCATGGATTAAAAATGCCGATCGACTCATCAAGGTTGCCCTGGTCTTTCGCCAAGTTGACAGACGTCGATCCAGCTCAGTTAGCACTCGATAGCTGTGCAACGGCAGTGACTTGTTAGATGCATGAGCAGAAAGGACATGGAGTCCCAGCAAGATCTACAGCCTAGTTCATGTACCCCAGACTGAGCGCGCCCACTGGCCGGGGCATGTTGGCGGGCGCTGCACGTTTCCCATGTCCAAATGCGTTGACACACGGAAAACGGCCTCGAGATAGCAGCAAGGCCATGTTGCGATAGAGGCAGAGACATTGTGGCCTGCCCGGACACATGGATCCCCCACGCACCGAGTGGCGTCAGTATCCATGGTGGTTTATAAGCTATCTCGTCCAAGAGCACAGCAAGATAAAGTGTCGTTCTGGAACCTTGAGCTTACAACTGCTTTGTAACGGTACCCTGCGTCGAGGATACCACCTCGAGAAGCTTATCTTTCGCATTACCCACATCAACATCGGAACAATGGCCCCTGATCAGGACGTATACCGCAAAGTCGGTCGAGGCGGCGCAGGCAACTACTACGCCGCTACCAAGGCCGACGATGCATCCAGAGTAAGCTGCCGCGCTCGTATTATACCATTGACTCAACTTACACGCTTCTCCCGCAGGACCTCGAGGCCCAGGATCTAGCCACGACGCTGGCGCCTCCCCCTGACCGCGCGTCGGCCCAGGTCCCCGCGCGGGCGGGCCGCGGCGGCGCCGGCAACTACGTCAATCCGGCGGACCTGCCGGATGCGCGCGAGCAGTCCGAGATGGCCGACAAGACCGCCGCGGCGATAAGCGCGAGCCTCAAGAGGAACCAGCACCAGCGCGGGGGCCTGGCGGGCCGCGGCGGCGCGGGTAACTGGAAGGCGGACGAGGAGCAGGCGAGGGAGGACGAGAGGACGCGGGGTGAGGAGATGGAGAGGAAGGCCAAGGAGGCGGTTGAGAAGGGACTGAAGATGCCCGAGAAGGTGCATCACGGGCAAGAGAGGCGCGAGATTTGAGGTGTTTATGAGGATGGGAGCGCCTTATTATATTAACCCTTGTCTGTAAAATACCCGTCCAGGAGATGGCATGGACGTTTTTCTCACTTGAACCTAGGCAGGTCTCGGAGTATGAAATACAATCATAAAGCTCATTCTCATTTCTTGTCGCTTCCTATCACGCGGCCCATAAAACTCAGATATCCGTTCACGTCCTTCCTCGTTCTTCATCTCCCGACTCTACATGAATGCTGCGCTACCAAACGCCTTGGGGACATCAAACTCCCTCGCCATCTTGAGCACCGCCGCCGTGAGCTCATCCTGAGCCGTCACCTCCTCCCCCGGCGCCGGCAGCTCAAACAGATCATAGTCGGGCTCGCACTCGGTGCCCGCAGACGGAAGAGTGCCGTTTTGGAAGTACGCTCTGATATGGCCGGCGGTGCATGTCGACGGTGCGGCGGCGGAGCAATGCTGCAAAAGATGAATGAGTAAAGGGGGGGGGAGTTGACATCTGCTGGGGAGAGAAAAGACTTACCCCGTACGAGTTCTGCTTGAGAACGACGGAACTGGGAAACTTGGCCGAGTTGTTAAAGGCGCTCTGCAGAGGCGTCACGTTGTCGGCCTTGTTACCAATGAATAGGATCGGATGAGCCGTGTCGCCCTTGAAGTCCGCTGCTCAGGGGGTCAGTATCTCGTTTCAGCACCGTCAGGTATATCTGCTCACCATCAGAGACGCGCCACTTTGGCCTCACGTTCCTCCCGACGCAGGAGAGTCGGAAGTTGATATTCACCGCACCCGCCCACCGGCTGATGCCCCGCAACTTGTCGAGATAGACCTCAAAGTCCTCGGGCGGGCCGATGGCAGCACCAGAGTCGGCGCAGGTGATGGCCGGGAACGCATCGATCTCCATGACCGTCTCCAGCGGCATCGTCGCGGGCGTGTCATCGAGCGAGCAGAGCTTGCCCGACTCGAGTCCCTCGCCGCCGCTCTCGCGCAGCATATCGTAAAAGGGCGCCCCGTCGCCGCGCTCGAGGCCGGCGTACACCTCGGCGAGGCGGGGAAAGGTCTTGAGCGGGCTGTAGATGGCGGTCTGGGTGAGGCGCTGGATGTGGGAGTAGGTGATCAGCTGGGGGAGCTCCGGGCCCGAGGGGTGAGACCAGGCGGCGATGAGGACGGGGGATTCCTTGAGGTTGGCGAGGAGGTCGCTGCGGCGTTGCTGGATGGCTTGGGGCGAATCCGCATAGAAGGCGCACTTGTCAGGGCCGACTCTATGGCAGGATTTGTCAAAGCCGTCAAAGATGAGATCTGTGTCTGTGAGAAAGTTGCCGTGGTCCAGGTTAAACCAGTCGTGGTAGTCGACGTTTCCTAAGCGAGTGTGTAAGTCCAGGATCAGGTATCCTCATGATATATCTAGCTCACCATCGCTCACGAGCCTCTCAACACGCTCCGGATACATCCCAGCAAATACACCGCCGAGGATGGTGCCGTAGCTGAAGCCCCAGTAGCGAAGCTTGTCGTGGCCCGTCTTTTCCAGAATCTCGAGCATATCTCGGGCGATGGAGGCGGTGCTGATATGGCGCATGGTACCCGTTTCCTCCATGGCCGTCTCGCAGACGCCAGAGTAGGCGGAAGCGCGGGCGTAGGCGTCGTATATGAGGCCTGGGCGCTCGTCGGCGACGGGTGTGTCTTGTAGGGTCCAGAGCTTGCGCTTCTGAGATGAGCCCCAGCACTCGACGCGAGGCGTAGAGACGCCGACTAGTAGGGACATGTTAAGCTTGCTTCTCGATGGGCATCGGAAGTGTAGGTCTTACCTCCTCGAGGGTCAAAACTGATAATGTCCTGACTGGTGTTAGCAATGCAGTTGACAGCTGGACCGCCGAGAGCAGAGACTCACGTGGTTATCACCAACGACTGTCTGTATCCTATGTCCGTGTTTCTGAATGAATCTCACTCCAGACCCTCCGGGACCCTGGTTTCATCGGTCAATACGGGTGTTCTGCTACACCAGAGAGCGGTACACTTACACCAGGGTTGATGAATACTGGAGAAAAGTGCTTGTCCTTGGACTTGGCCGCCAACTTCATGACCCCGAGCACGACACGCTGATCGTCTGAAGGATCAAGCCAATCCATGGGGACCTAGATACTGGGTGTTACCAACAGCCATACATGAATGAGGAAGCGACCGCAACTCACGTCAAGTCTTGCGCACTCGAATTCATCATAGCACGGCTCCCACTTGAGGTCCTTGCTTGGCCGAACCTACAAGTACACACTCGTCAGCGGTATACCCAGCCAAATCCCCACGATAGATTCACGCTTCACGTTGGGGAAAAGACGTACATCACTCCAACTCCACGGCTTAGACTCTAGGCCCCAGTCAACCTGATCCAGTCGTGGATGGGGCCGCTGGTGGAAGAAAGTGACTAGAGCGATAGCCGCCAAGAGCCCCAACACGGTGACGGATGTCGATCTGCGCGGCCGCTCGGGTCGTTCTCGTAACAGAGGTCTCGCCTCTGCTGCCGTCTTTTCGCTCATGGCGAGAAGCCGTTGGTATTCTCCCGGCAACGACCGAGAACCGGCGCCAAAGAAACAGAAACAGAAGAAGAAGAAGCAAATAAGATGCGCTGCACGTCCTGGCCACAGCGCTTAACCAGCAACCCACTTTAGTTGCGTCAACTGAAGAGTAGAATAGGTAGGTAGGCAATAGAATAGACAGAAGAAAACAAGCGCCGGATGAAAGAGAAACAAGAAACAAAAACCAAAGGCCTTGCTATCACAGAACGGTTTAGCTTCCCCCCCGGTCACAGGCAGGCGACCTGATAAGCCAGCCCGCTCAGCCTACTTCTGGCGTGATCCTGCGGCGAAGACAATCAGTGCTTCCTTTGTCTACCTTGGGTAATTACCCAGCAGAGAATAATAAAAAATACTGTGCCGGCTCGGGCTCCCGAAGAATGAGTGCAACGTTGGAAAGTTTGGAGGTGGGGGAACCGTCCTATCACAATAACGGAGATTCTGGTTACCGGGTTTGGAGCCAGGGAGTTCAATCATGAGGCAAACTCAACGGGAAGAGCCATGATCATGGGTCATGGGTTCATGAGCATGGGGCCTCTTGTCTCTCATTGTTTCTTGTTGGCCATTCCCCGCATCCAAAGCTCGATCTTTTGATCCTCGGAGCCTGCGGAACCAGCATCTCTTGTCCAATCATGACCCGCTCGCTGTTAAAGCCCCGGATAATAAGGTCAAGCACAGTAGATGGGCGGCCCTGATGTTGAGAGAACGCAATGGTTCGTCAAACAATACCTTGAATGATGAACCCTTCTGTATTCATGACGAAAAAGCTCCTTCTCTCTATGTAGTATCCCAACGCCGTGGTATGCCTTCGAAGCAAAAACACCCATAACGCCCATCTGGCATGCCTCTCCGTGGCTGCAGACATGTACAGCTTTTTTGATAGATCCCCTCCCATCCCAGAGTCGCTCAGTCGGCATCCATGTCCATATCGTCCACATCCAGCTCGTCCTCCTCATCGTCGTCGGAGCCCTCCTCAAGGCCGCTCTCGTCCACATCCTCGTCGTCAACCTCGAGCGCGATCGCAACCTTCTTCTTCTCGCCGCCAAAGGCCTTGACCTTTTCGCGGTCAAGCTCCATCTCGCCAATCTCTTGCTCCGACATGCCCAGCTCGAGCAGGCGCTTCTTCTCGCTGCCGCGGAGGCGGGGCAGAAGGTGCTCGTTCTCGGCCACCAGCTTGCGCGCCGTCGCCAGCTCGCGCTCGCGCTTGCCGGCCATGCGCTTCTTGTAGAAGACGCGCTCGCGGCGGGACCGGATCTCGGACACGCGCTCCATGGCCTTGAGCGTCTTGCCCATGAGCTCTCGGTCGTAGCGGACGGGGACGTTGCGGCGCACGGCGAACTGCAGAGTCGAGTCGACCGTCATCTCCTTGCCCGCGGCCTTGCGGAAGGCCTTGGTCCACTTGAGCTTGCGGGGGTTGCGCTTCATCTTGAACTGTAGGCATTGTCAGCGGTGTGCGTCTCGCAACCTTGGCTCTGCGGGCTGTAGACGTACGTTCTTGTGGCATTTGCTGCGGCAGAACCGAAAGACTCGTGCATCGTTGCGGACAAAGGTGATACCCTTGCTGGGGTACGCAGGGCGACTGCAGAAATAACAGGTCTCGATTCTGAAGCAATTCGTTAGCAATCTTCGACCACCAGCCAAGTAAAAGCAAAGAGCTCCATCTCGTAGACGTCTGCCTCGTTGAAGCGCGAATTGCAAATCCAAGCTTCACCGATCCAAGCATCTGATATAGAAGCCCTTTGCACTCGAAAACTCACCTCATGTTGCTTTCGTGGCGGTCTTCAAGACCAAGACAAGTTCAATTCAACTTCCCGCCCCGCTGGTGATACCGTACTTTTCCCTGCCTCTCAAGAAATTTTTGTTCGGCCACCCACCCATTGTGGGGTGATCGCCTTATCGATAGGAGCCTGGAGAAACTTACACCCGTCACCCTCCGGTCCGCGCCGGTAGGTTCTGGAAAACTTCAGCTCCCCCGGTTTGCCATCCCGATCGGCATCTTCCCCGTATCATTGCAAAACCTCGTCCGCGTCCTCGCAATCCGACTCCAATACCATCATGGCTTCTGTAATGGCTTTGGGCGCCGGCGCTGCCGTCGCCGCTTTTCTCGTATGTTGCTGACGGTTGCATGGGTCATGGTTTTCCATCCTAACCACTTTCGCAGGGCCGAGCTGGACTCGTCGCATGGCGACGCTCGCGCGGAGGCGTTGGATCCATGGGCAAGGCCTTTTACAAGGGCGGCTTTGAGCCCAAGATGAACAAGAAGGAGGCTTCTCTCATCCTCTCCCTCAAGTTAGTCCTTCTCGAATCACCAATCTCAGCAACTCAATGCGCTAACATTCTCGGCAGCGAGCGCAGCATCACCAAGGACAAGGTCCGCAAGGCTCACCGAAAGCTCATGCTCCTCAACCACCCCGATCGAGGCGGCAGCCCATACCTGGCAACCAAGGTCAACGAGGCAAAGGAGTTTATGGACAAAAATCCGCTATAAGGCGTTACGCGATCATGATCTCCAGCAGGACCTGTCCCAGTCCCCGGCATCCCCATCGTGCCATATCACTCCTGGCACGAGGGCCATACGAATTGCAGTCAATAGCTGGATATCGACGAGGATGCATCACTACGTGTGTATAATGTACACTACCTGTTTCCATAGCGATGGCGTTTGTTGGGTTTTAAGGAGCTCCTTGGAGCTAGATGGTGGGAAAGCCGTCGTTGAGCTATCTAGGCTGAATGTTGTATCAATACAGGGCACCAACGGCCTATTCTCTTCTCACTTTTTTCTCTATTTTTATCTCGGATGTATTTCTCGCTCTCACTACTCTCTGTCCGAGTGGTTCTCAGTCAACCTTGTTGAGCATCTCGCTCTTCTCGTCTTCCTCTTCGCGAATTTGCTCGATAGCGATACCAAGCATTGCACAGAGCGTGTAATAGGCATCGTTGCCCGCGTTGTGGAGGTTCTTGCTCGAAAAGCCAAGTTCAGAGAGGACACTGCTGAGTCCTCGTCCGTTGGTCGAGTCGCGCCACGCTTGGTGGATGTCTTTGGTGTCAACTGGATCAACGAGGTTTGCAAGGGCCATCAAGTCTATACCGAGGTTCCGAAAATACTTGATATCTTGGTTGATGTCGTGACCCACGATGACGATTTTCCGAGAATCAGTCAAATACGGGCACATGATGGCCATGATGGCCTCTCTGATCTCCGCTTCGCATGGGAATGTGCTTTTCCTAGATATTGGTCAGTGGTTGAATCTCGAGTGATGGAGCCAAGTCTTTACCCAAAGTTGAATGCGTCAGGGCACCCTTTGACAAACTGATGGTTTCTCAAACCCGAATACTCCCGGACTCGAAGATGATGGGCTTTGATAGTTGGCCACCAGCCACGTCCAGCTGCGCCAGGAGCGACACCCTTCATGTCCCTCGTGTCGAGGATGGCGAAACCGATTTCTGATATCGGGTTCGGGGCTCTTTCGATCGCCTCGACATCAACACAGATGAAGACGACATCATGGCCTTCGGGGTTTCCTTTGAGGCCGAGATAGCCTTGGGTATTTCTCAACATCTGATCCCGCTGACGTTTCTTCATGGCTGCCTTCTCCGGGTTGCCACTCTTCGGCACGAAGCCGGACTTAACGACTCGGAACTTGGCTCTCCAGGTCAGCTGCAATGGTTTGCTAGCTGCTTCAAAGGCCTTGATATCGGTTGGATCGATGCTTGGCCAGGGTCTGGCGTCGAGCGAGGTCTGGTCCTGAGACCGTCTGAGATAGCGAGGTCGAGGTGTACCCCCTTCGCCGAACTGCATACTGAACTTGTCGGTGTTGAAGCCCGTCGGGATTCTGAGTGAAGTCCCAAGTTCCATGTTGATTTCTTCAAGGAAAAGCTCGAATTGAGCAGAAGGGATCAAAAGGTAGGGGTCCCTGGCGGGCTCCTTGGGATCATGAAGGTAGAAGCTGAGCTTGTTAGCACAAGGCGCAGTTGGCGAAAGGGAATGATTACAAGTCCCAGGTCCGTCCCGACAAGATGTCGGTAAAGTACGGTTTAGCCTGTAGATATGTGAGCTGCCAGAGCATAGTTAGAAAGACCTGTAACTACTCACCCGAGGTCGATTTGCCTTGCCGATGAACCGCTCAGGATAGGACACCATAACCTTTAGTGGGCAAAACTTGAAGCTCTTGTCGAGCGGCTCTCCAACGCGGAAAGAAGAGCAGTCAAATGCTTTTGCCTTTCTCGTCGACATTACTGGACCCTGGGCAGCATCGGCAGCGACTTCAGCCTTGAACTGAGAGCGTTGCTGCCAGGCAACTTCGGCAGCGTCCAGGAGCCAATCGTCGCTTGGGACGACGCCATAGCTGTTTTCTCTATCTGCTTCTGATGGTTGGTCCGTCGCGCTGTTGTCTTCTTCTTCATCTTCTTCATTGTCGACTAGCTTCACGCCTTGGCCCAGAAGCAGCTGGAGCTTCTCGAGGCGCGCGTCCAGATCAGGCATGGCTTGGGTGGTGTCGATAAATGAATATGCCTTGTGTTGAAAGAATAATAAAGAAAAAGAGATTACGTTGTTTCTTGCAAGTAATTGGCAAGGCCCAAGGCCGCTTGCTGCGGATGAAGATGTAGGAGGGAGCGTTTACAAGGGCAGGTGCACAAAGCGGGTTTTGAGAGGTTTGAGGCTGATGCGCACCGGCAACACAAGGGCCAAGGCAAGAGTCATTCTTTCTTATTCGTCCAGCAAATAAGGGAGATGAATCACTGTCACTGGCAAATAATTTGACTGGCAATATCTAATTTGACCAGTTGTTTGGCTTGCACTGCGAGATCGGCTGCTTGCGGTTGACATACATGCCACGTCAAGTGCCTCGTTTGTATCATTCAACAAACGCCAGCTAGTTTATTCAGAGCATGTCCTCGCCCAAAACCGTACATAATAAACGAAAGCTACTGTTACATCACTTGACTACTTTGACTTGTAAAACTATCTCAGGGTTAGCATGTGTCCTCGAAAATGTGTGCAAATAGACGAAAAACTCACCTCGTCTGCCTCCTCCGGGGAGACATCAGACACCTCCGACTGCTTCTTGTCAATCAGTCCCATCCGCGACCACCGCACCTTGAACCAGAAATCTCGTCGGTCTCCTCCTAGAGCTCCAGACAGCAACTGCTTCTTCAAGTGCTGCGCAAAGGTATTGAATAGTCCGGGCTCTTCTAGGTTCATCAGCTCCTCTCGCATCACACCCAGGCACTCCATGGCGCGCGGGTACTTTGAATCCCCAAAGCTTTCCGTAACAAATTTCCTGACGATGGCGCCCATCTGCTTCGCCGCGTCTTCAATCTCGGATATCTCCTCGGTTGCGGCCAGCATTTGTTTGAACTCAGGGACTGCATTGTCGGGGTCAATCTCGTCCTTCTTCTCCTCGCCCCCGAGAAGAGCATCCACATCAAGACCGGAAATAGGCTTGATTGTTTCTCGCCCTCGCTTTCCCTTGGCCTTGGGCGGAACTATCTTGTGTTAGTACAATCGATGTTTGTTGAACAAGAGACGAACCTTTCTTGACCTCTGCCGCCTCAATGAGAACATCCACCTTGCTCTGCACCTTTTCTATCAAATCATCGGGAGGAGAAGCAAACCGTAGCAATACGGATGGCGTCTCGGGAACAGGTTTATCAGGGTACACTGCTCGCGCTTTGACCGCATGGTTGACACGGTGGATGGTAGGGTTGAAAGCGTCTTCAATAGGCACGTACTCAGCGGGCTCACTGCTTGTGGCATTAGTCCAGACCGTCTGTGGGACTCGAAACTGTCTTACCCATCGTCATCAATACCATATGTCGACAGATCCATAGAATCTACATAGGAGCTCATGGCATCATTGAGCTCGTCCGTTGGTATGAAGCGGTGCTTGGTGATCGTCTGGCCACTGACCGTGATGACTCGATCTAGAGGAGGGAATTGGTAACTTCGGATGTCTTCCGCAAAGGGCAACGGAATGTCGTATAGGCACTCCATGTCTGGCTCCATGCCAGGCGCCAGAAGCACCAGCTGCGGGTCTTTGCCCTCCTTGGTGACGATACGGGCTATCGCATACGATTCAAGTTCCGATAGCGCCCAGACGAGAGATGAAAGGGCCAGAGCTGATTTGGGATCCGTTTTGCGGGCTATTGTCACGCAAACCTCGCCGAGGTTCAGAAATGGCTCATACTACACAGAGTCAGCTACAAATAGGAATCACCTCCCAAGAATGTACATACCTTGGAGCATGGGATGAAGCCGACGATCGAGAAGCTCTTCTGGGATTCGATCTTGGTGATGTTGTGTTCTGACTCGCTAATGTGCACCGCTGTTCGACCATACTCAAAACCCTTGGCAAGATCATCAAACTCGACGTCCCGCTTGCCACCTGGTGCATCGGGGTCGTTGACCTTGTAGGATCGAGCCTGCTTGACTGCCGAGAACTCAACTCCGTCCATCTCATCGCCTTCTACTGGCTGCGTAGATTCGGACCCTTGGGCACCTTCGGACTTGACAACGACAGTGCTTGCTGTCAAGGGTCGTGCTAGATGGGTTTTGAAGTATCTCTCCACGCTGATGCTCATGGCGGCGGGGGATTTCCCGGGGTCTCCAAGAGTGAGGGCACCATCAAAGGTCTTGTATGGCTTCACTGACTTGAGTCTCGGGGTATCCAGCTCATCAATCGCCTCTGCAATAGTAGCAAAAACGCCGTTTTGGCAATCATCAATGAGCGATTTGAGGGCCTTCTCATTCTCATCCTGGATGGTCTGTTAGTCGCGCACTTCAGTTCATGTTCCAGTGAGGCTAACCTTGGTGCCAGGCTTGTCCTCTTCTTTGAAGCCATATTCAGGGTCGTCAAAGTCCACGCCCCTATGATGTGTTAGCAAAGGTATGGCAAGGCAAATACCAAACTTACAGAATGGTCATTTGGATGTTTGAGTCGTTCATTTTCTTAGAAATGTCGCTCAAATCATCCGCATCTATTGCACCCTGGCCATCTGTGATCAAGATAATCTTGCGGTTCCACTTGAGCTTCTTGGTGAACGTATCCATCATGTCAACCGCGACAACAATGGCCGAGACAGCGTCTCCGGACCATGTGCTGCTTGGCTTGATGATCGACTGCAGATACCTGAGGGACGACATGGACATGGGACCCAGATCTTGCAACACGGAAATATTCTCGTACCCGTCGTCATCCTGTAGCTTGTTGTCGGTCTCGTCGGTCCTCAAGCCTATTACACCAACACATAATGTTTTGCGACTCGCAGCAACAATATCTGTGATCTTGTCCCACACGTATCGCATGCTCCAGTCCAGATCCGATTCTGACCTGCCGCTGTGTGTCTGGGCCATGGTAGACCCAAGGTCCAGGATGAAGATGGTCGCTTCCTTCTCAGACATGTTGTCGAGAATTGAACAAGGTCGCGGGCTGTAATGAAATTGGTGACGGCCTCTGTAGATTCATGGGCCAAGTCGGTCTTTTAAACAGAATTCAAAGGTGACCGTCTTCTCACGGTGAATCCTTGTCTCCGATTAGGCAGAAGGGTCCATGAGTGAGCTGAAGCTCCGGGTGAGATGAGAGGCGCCCCCACAAACGCGTTCAGGCCGCGAGGTCACGTGCACAGCTTCCGATGCAACTTTAAGTGAAGCTGCCTTCAGGCAGACGCTGTGAAATGACGCTGCCACTTTATGGGGCTAGATTTTTCATCAAGCTGGATTTGAATTCTGGCAAGCCCACTTTGCGCTCACTGACCTCAAAATTGCCAGAAGACAGCAAACTTTGCGGTGCAGAATGGCAAGTTTATCATTGCCGAGATTATTCGAGGGTTGAACAAGTCATGACAGAAATATTGACGAATGTATGTACCGACAATGGTTTGGCCGCAGCATTTTACCTGTCAACCCGAGTTTCATTAGACTCGAAATAGTGGTAAGGGAGAGGAGAGGAAGTAGCCGATTTCGTCAAGAGAAGTCCATAAGGTAGCAAAACTTACTACTGTACTTCCATAACTTCACGACCTGAGGGGTATAAGTACCCTAGATCTGCAAGTAATTATCTACATCGAATAGATCCATTACGATGTACACGTCACTACTTTGGGGTTATTCTCAAGTGGTGAGTAATCTATATAGCCAGGAGAGTTCACTCCCTTCAAACGCGACCTAGTCGCCAGGTCACGTGGCTTTGTCCAAGAACGGATGACTTCATCAATGGGGTTGACTTATCCGAAGTCCGAGGCAAATCTGAATTAGGCATCTTCATTTATCCTTCTGCATCTCGTCAATCGCGGGCGAAATACAGCAAAAATGTCAAGCACAGTCAGTGCTGTCGTCTTTTCGCCGGCTCCGTACCACATCCTCGCGTGAGCAGCCTCAGATGAATGAATCAGCAAACAGCGGCTAACTCGGTAACAGATATGGCACGCTCCTTGGAACGACATTCTTCCATGTACACATACGCCCCCTATCGCATCAGCGCTGTTACTTGCTTGCTAACGGCCAATAGTCCTTCATCAATGGCATCGTTATGTTCCGGGCGGTCAACCGTCCCACCTTCTCGGCCGTCCAGCAGAAGCTCTTCCCCATCTACTTTGGCATGCAGACCATTCTGCCCGGCATCATGGCTCTGACGTTCCCCGGAAACTCGCTGATCGGTCTGGCCAACGGTCCTCTTGGTCTTGTATCAGAGTTTGCTCGCTGGCACTCCCTGTTGCCCATTGGTGTCATGGCTGTGACGGGCGCTCTCAACCTGACTATCCTCCTGCCTCTGACTACCGAGACCATGAAGCAGAGGCGCGGTCAAGGTATGTGGAAACGCCGTCTACGATACTCTGGGAGACATGCTGATCAGTAATAGTCAAGAGAGACGGCAAGGAGTGGTATGCCGAGGGCCCGCACTCGGATGAGATGAAGGCCTTGAACAAGAAGTTTGGCATCGTGCACGGCATCTCTTCCCTCGTCAACCTGGCAACTTTCTTCGCGCTTGTTGCCTACGGTTTCACTCTGGGTGGTCGGGTTCTGTCGGTTGCGGACCTTGCTTGATCAACTTGCATATAAAATGTCTTGTCTATCTAAACGCTACTGGTACAAATGGCAACACTCGACTGGCTTTTCCGAACTGTTTTATCGATCTAGACCGTGCGCCTCTGACTTGTGTAAATGCAATGCAACGCCCAACAGGACGTTTCGTCTTCGTAGTATCATGATTCGTTCGTTTATCTATTGGGTATAATGTCCAAAAAATGAATGCGCCAGCTGGTTTCAGGGGCTCGACCCGTGTCATCATGCTCATGCGATCGGGGTCGGGGAGGCGGAATGTCCTGACTCAAGGTCGCCAGGCTCCTCCAGATCCAGTGCGAAGGTGTCCGTTGAACGCACGAAGATCCTCCTTGGCCTTCTCCAGGTCTCGCTGGCGCTGGGCCTTAAGCTCATCGTCGTTGTGGGTAGGCTTGTTTCGTCGCTGATTGGCCTCCATCTGACCCTGGATGGTCCAGCGTCCCGGCTGGCGGCCGAGCATGGTCTGGACGTCGACGTCCTCATGCGGCTTGGGGAAATCGCGGAGAAGTACAGGGATAGGCTTGCTTGTGATGCTGCTGTCGGTGTCGTCTGCCTTTAGTCCAGGGGTCGACACTGGAGTGTTGTCGGTGGACGGCGTCTTGTGCACGGCGTTGGTAAAGTAGCCGCTGTTGTTGCCCGAATTTACCGAAGCGTTGGTGGGCTCGGCGTGGTTGAGGGTGGTCTTGTCCATTGTGAAAGACTGGTTATGTTGTGTAGAGTTGAAGTAGTGAAAACGCGGACTGGAAAGCGATATGGCTCTTGGATGTCAGAGTCTCTCTTGTGGAAGGAAGTCTCCTTTTATAAGTCAAGAAAAAAGTCTAGAAAGAGGCTTTGTGCTTGTGCTTGTACTTTGCAGATAAAAGGACGGCAAGGTTCCAGGTTGCTTGCTTCCTCGTGCAGTTTATATGAATGGCAGTGTGTCTGTGCTTGTACGCTCGGGCTCGCTCCGGAAGTCACGGCCACGTCAAACTTCAAAGGGATGAAAGGAGGTGAAGAGAAGGTGAAGGAACAGACAAGGATGGTTCCGACATGGGCTACGAGTAACGATTCGCGCGGGCAGTCGGAAGATTTATAAAAAGCTGGGTCAGCTTGGAAACTTCTCGGGGTCCAAGTGGAAACTTCTTAGCTCAAGGGTCCACGACGCCACGCTCAAGGCGGAAACTGGCAGAGCGGTCAAGTTTGGTTCTTTTTCTAGCGTGTCTTTGTGTCAGTCAAAGAAAACGTGGGAAGCTTCGGGTGGTAGCATTGCAACACTCTTAGGTATTCGCGGATGAGGCGGTTATCCCAGGGCATAAAGTCTTTGCTCGGTGTAAGACTTGATGCGAGCTTATAGGTACCTAGGTATCCACTTGTGACAACAGCAACTTGTCCATTACTCGTGTCGACCAATGGCGTGTCTCCGATAGGACGTCCATCTCGCTCACCGAAGCTCGCGGATAACCAGTTTGAGCCCTCCGTTGCCACGCGAGACCCTAGTTTAGTCAGAGAATGGAAATAACGGCTTTACGATTCAGAGATTCAGAGATTGATTTTCATGGGGCATTTCTAATGTAATGATGTCAGTGGAGACCAAATAATTAATCTTTTTCTTTCTATTACTCCAGGTTGCATCTCACGGTCCCACGCCTGAGTAATGGGCTTACCCTATACGAGCACGTAGAAGCTGGAGTTGCTGTGAAAAGTGTATAGTTTCTGATGGATGAAATCAGGAAACGATATAACCATTTGAGTTGAACACTTTTCCACCTACTGCATTTCCGGAAATATAATCGGGTGCTGTCCTCCCAGACGCTGTTATTCTGTCGAGAGTCAGTCGCTTTGTAACCTCCTTAGCTTCATGTAGGTCCATGACTAAGCTCCACCGCACGACGAGTCACTCCCGCCACTCACAGAGCTTATCACTCTCAACGCACTCGAGTAAACATCAGTCTGAATCAGAAGCAGAAAGTGCCTGAACATTCGTCTCAAAGTGTTATCACGATGACATCGACACCCAAGTATATCAGCGGTGACGCCGCCTCGATCGACGAGTTCGTTGACAAGTTTGATGTGAGTGATTTACAGAAAGCTCTATAGAAGTTGTAACTGAACCTTTAGGCAGGTCTTTTTGCTTGACTGCGATGGTAAACCCTGTGGGGTCTTTACAACGAACGAGTAGCTTACATGTTCAGGTGTTCTATGGTCGGGCGACCATGTGTACGATGGAGTTCCAGAGACCATCGCCCTCCTCAGATCAAAAGGTTGAGCCGTCTATTCACCATCACCTCGAACCAAGGCTTACACTCGTCAAGGGAAGAGAACCATCTTTGTGACAAACAACTCAACAAAGTCCCGAGATGAGTACCTCAAGAAGCTCACCAACCTGGGCATCCCATGCGACAAGGACGACATCTTTGGCTCCAGCTACTCGGCGGCCATCTACATTTCCCGCATCCTAAAGCCACCGCAGGGCAAGAACAAGGTCTTCGTCATCGGCGAGACAGGCATCGAGCAGGAGCTTGAGTCGGAGGGCATCCCCCACGTCGGCGGCACAGACGAAGCCTACCGACGAGACATCACCCCCGAAGACTTCAAGGGCATCGCCGACGGCTCACTGCTCGACCCCGAGGTCGGCCTCGTCCTCTGCGGCCTCGACTTTCACATCAACTACCTCAAGCTCGCACACGCGATGCACTACGTCAAGCGCGGTGCTGTCTTCCTCGCCACAAACACCGACTCCACGTTGCCCATGCACCACGACTTCTTCCTGGGAGCAGGCTCTGTGCACATTCCCGTTGTCCACGCGACTGGAAAGGAGCCCCTGCAGCTCGGCAAGCCCAGCCAGGCCATGATGGACGCCGTCGAAGGCAAGTTTCAGCTTAACCGCGCCCGAACATGCATGGTCGGCGACCGACTCAACACCGATATCAAATTTGGCATCGAGGGAAAGCTGGGTGGCACCCTGCATGTGCTAACTGGTGTGCACAAGAAGGCCGATTGGGAGAAGGAAAATCCTATTGCGGTGCCTTCGTTCTATGCTGACAAGTTCAGCGATCTAAGGCTGGCAGAGAAGGAATAGACAATCCTAGACTCTATAGACGACTACAATAGACTTGCATCATGAATTCCGATGCCCTCAACAAATCGACCAATCCCACCAAACATCGCCACCAAACCATTATAGCACAGCCGTTTCAGCGCCTGGCATGCGTTGTGTTATGAGCCGATCAGTCATGCCGTTACTCCTGCTTCTTGTCTCCCATGCGTTTTGCGATGTCGCTAGTTCGAATTATCTTGGGCTGATGAACAGGGGTCTTGTATGGCTGCAACGAGGTGGGCATGAACATGCCCACCTGCTTCTGATATGAAGAATACTCGGGGTACTTTCCGGCAGTGATGAGCTCAGTAAGCCATGTCGAACCCTGGAAGAGGAGGATCAAGGCCCCTGAGCCGGCAAAGGTGTAGCTGTATAGGTTGTTGGAGGCATAGCAACTCCATTGGTACAGAACAAACCAGACCATCTGTTCGGCGAAAAAGTTGGGGTGTCTGCTGTAAGCCCACAAGCCTGAGGTGTTGAAACCTCGATCAAGGTCAGCCTGCTGGTAGTTGAAGTCTTTTGGCACCCTGGCCTCCTTCTGATACTGGTTCTTGGCTCGGTGAAAATCTGGTCGATATTAGGACAATATGATCTAAGGCGATGCGGAACACTCACCCCATTGTTGGCCGTCGCTCATCCACTCGCTGAAAACCAGGGCAACCTCCACAGCAAAGTAGGCAACATCAGCAGCGGTGACTTGTGGCTCAAACTTGGTGGAGAGTAGGATAGCGTATGCAGGAACACACGAGAAAGCAAAGAGGAGAACGCTCTGATAGAAGGAAATGAAAGTCACGTTGAAGATGAACCAAACAAATCTAGGAACATAGCGCTGAAGGATTTCCCTAGTAGAAGTGAGATGCGTGAGCCAATTGGATGCTTGATGGTGATGAGGCAACTTACCACCGATAATCTTCGGACCCAACGTTGTAGCCACCCTTACGCCAGTAATTGAAGGTTAAACGGCACTGTACCAGGGTCAGAATCTCAACTGCAAGATGGGTTGATCTTATCTTACACTCCAGAGAGTTGTAGCCACTGCTACCAGGTCAATTCGCGAGTGCGCAAGGCCAGCCAGACGCGCCCAGACAGCCAGGTGAACGACATAAAGATTCGGTAGGATACTCCACAGCCGATCGATCTGAGAGAAGTTTCGGTTGATCTCTGAGGCGACGAGAACCACAAAACTCAGGGCAACCGAGGCCTCAAAAGCCGAGATGAGCGGGTTCGTGTCGACATACAACTGCTTCAATGCCGAAGGGTTGGCAATGTTGTTGAGGATCTGTCCAGGAAGGGCATAGAGCTGAGGAATGAATGGCTCGACTGTCTTTGCATAATCACCACAGTCCTCGACGGACTTGAGAAAGGGGAGAGCCATTGCGTTGATTCGAGTGAAAGACAATGATTTATGCTCAACTATCGTATCTTGGAAGTTCAAAGGTATTTGAGAAGCCAACAGAACAGAGCCAGCGTCATAGACACCCGTCGATCGAATAAGGCTAGTCCGGTAGGTAGTGACGCACGCCACGCGGCATATGAAAACTCCGGGTCCTGGAAGGGCCCCTTGGCTAGCGGATGGAGCCGCTGTGGCTAGTGACCCAGTGCCCGCGACCCGCCTCCGGCTGTAAAGCCACTGAAGTCCGTGCCCTGGAGTTGAATATCAACGTCAAGTCGCGGCACAGTCGGGTTTTCCACCTCATCGTGAAGACAGAGAGTTGCGAGCTCTCGAACCAGGGCGTGGCTAGTAACAACAATACAAGCTGCCGGCCTAATTGAATTCGTTTCTTAGAGAAAAACACAGTCAAGGCGGACTTTCTAGGGAGATTGGATGGCAGAGAAACATTATCACGACGCGTCTTTCGTTGAACGTGCTCGGCAATATCCTTCAGCGTGCCGTGCCTGCCTGCTTCAATCTTGAAAGACCCATTCACGCCCGACGCCTGAGGCAGCTCCTTTTATCGTGATCAACGGTTGATTCCGCATCAACCAAGAACTCGTCAACCCTTCCAAAGACAAAACTTCAACACCATGAGGGTGCTCTGTGTGGCTGAGAAGCCCTCCATATCCAAGGCCGTGGCCGGTCATCTCTCAGGCGGCTCGCACCAGACAGTACGTTTACCCTTGCTGGCCCTGAGTTGCGGTGAAGAAGAAAATACTGACCAAAATGATAGCATAATACGCGAAATCAATACATCAAAAACTACTCGTTCGATTTTGACTTTGGCCAGCAACTGAACAAATGCTCCGTCACCATGACATGCGTCACTGGCCACTTAACCAACGTCGACTTTACCCCCGAGTACAAGAACTGGAGTCATCCTCCGCCAGAGGCCCTGTTCAACGCTCCCATTATTACAAGTGTTTACGAGGTGGGTGTCCACGCTTTCCGAAACCTGAACAATGTTGACTCTCCAAAGGATAAAAAGACGATTGCCCAAAACCTCGAAGCTCAGGCGAGATATGCCCAGGTCTTGGTTATATGGACGGATTGCGATCGCGAAGGCGAGCATATCGGCTACGAGATCGTCGAAGCTGCTCGAAAGGGCAAGCCCGACATACAGATCTTGCGAGCGAGGTTCAGCAACGTGGAACGAGCGTAAGTTTGCCTCAACCCCTATTGTGCCAGATCGTTGTACTGGGATCTCACTTCGCAATAGCCACGTCTTGTCCGCAGCCCGGAATCTAGCGACCTTGGACGAGAGGCAAGTCAACGCTGTTGCTACTAGAATTGAGCTCGATCTTCGCATTGGCTATGCCTTTACACGTTTTATCACCCTCAACTTGCGGCCCCTTGGCGGCCCCATGGAAGGCTTAACTCTTAGCTATGGTATGTACTCTATTGCCGATGTATCTTACCGTACTAATAACAAAGGGTCTTGCCAATTTCCAACCCTCGGATTCGTCGTGGACCGTTATTTTCGTGTCAAGAACTTTGTGCCAGAGCCATTCTGGAGCATCAAAGTCATGCATAGCCGGGATGGAAAGAAGATTGACTTCCTCTGGCTACGCAACCGGCTTTTCGACCGAATGTCCACTGTGATTCTTTACGAGAGGTGTCTCGCGGCCAAGACCGCGACCGTTACAAAGGTCCAGGAGAAGCCTACGCGAAAGTTCAAACCCTTGCCTCTCACAACCGTCGAGCTACAAAAGGCCGCAACACGTCTGCTGCGTATGAGTGGACAGCAGGCAATGAACCTTGCCGAAGGACTCTACAATAAGGGTTTCATTAGCTACCCCAGGACCGAGACCGACCGTTTTGATAAAGGGATGAACCTGAGAGCCCTGGTTCAGAAACAGACACCCGACCAGAGATGGGGCACCTTTGCTCAAGGACTAGTTAATGGCAACTTTCAACAGCCTAGGGAGGGACGACATGACGACAAGGCGCATCCACCCATCCACCCCATTACATACGCGGCGCCGACCGTCCTGTCTTTTGATGAGGGTCGTCTATACGAGTATGTAGTTCGCCGGTTCCTTGCCTGTTGCTCAGATGATGCTAAAGGCATGGCTTCCGATGTCGAGCTTGAATTTGGAGAGGAGCGTTTCAATGCACACGGAGTCATTGTTCTGGAGAGGAACTACCTTGACGTATTCATATATGAGAAATGGAACAATACCGTCGAACTTCCAAAGTTTACCGAAGGAGAGCGTTTCAAACCAACCGAGGCAATAATGACGGAAGGGAAAACGACTGCGCCCGGCTATCTTACCGAAGCCGACTTGATCGCTCTCATGGATGCCAACGGGATCGGTACGGATGCTACCATGGCCGAGCACATTCAGAAGATCCAGGACAGGGAATACGTTGCTACGATTGATCGAGCAGGCCAGGGACCTGAAGATGACGAGGAGTTAGACGCCGCTCCGCCCGGGAGAGGAGGCCGTGGACGTGGAGGCCGGGGCGGCAGAGGCGGACGAGGACGAGGAGGGTCGTCATCCGCAGGAGGCCGAAGGGGGATCAAGGTGTTCGTACCTACCCAGCTTGGAGTGGCATTGATTCTAGGATTTGATCGAATGAACTTCGAGACGAGTCTCGGAAAGCCGTTTCTTCGCAAAGAGATGGAGCTCAAGATGAAGGCTATCTGCGAAGGTCGTACGAGCAAGGAAGTTGTGCTGCGAGAAAGCATCGCTCAGTACCGCCATGTGTTTATGCAATCGCAAGAGAAGCTGGGGGTGCTACGAACGGTATGTCTCCAGGGACGACAATGCCAATATGGCCTACTGTGACACTGACTGATCTCATCTAGGCGTGCCGGGAGTTCGTCTTTGCAACATGATGTCGGGCCATCGGCTTTCAGGGCTCGTGGACCCTTGGCCAAGGCCACAACTTGCACTCTTTGGTAAGTTGCTGATGATATCGGCGGGGACTAATTGCCGACCTGGGAAACTGACGACATTGCGAAAATAGCCTTACCCCGTTCCAGTATCTCGGTGTGGGCCGCGAGACTTTCTAAGACTCGAACCCGGCATCAAGCCTATCGACCAGTGGGCCAATGCACACGTATGATCCAGATGATATGATTTGAGCATCGTGACAATGGGCTCGAAACATGGCGGCAGCACATATTCAACACCCCTCAGTTGGGATGGACTTGGCAGCGGGGTGAGTGCAACCATGTCCATGTCTGAAAGAATTGAGCTGGTGTAAGCACGGAAGCGATGAATTGACGACGCTCGGCAACAAGCAGGAGGGCGTTGTGCGTCAACCGCCGGGGTGGGATGAATGTACTCGCTGCGTGTGGAGGGCACGGAGCGGGATAGATCGGGATTGTCCACGGCATGGCGGAGCCACGGGATTCGCAATCCCCCGCACGATGTATCGTCGTAGCCTCGGACACGGACACAAGAGCGTGGGGCAACGGGATTGATGGAGCGAACCCGTGGCGCCTTGGACGAAGAAGGCATTTATTTGCTATCCCACGCGTGGCCCCCCATCGTTTCTGGTGTGGCTGGAACGACTGGCTGTGGGGAAGTGTATCGCTCAACAGAGGCCCACGGTGCACCGTGG
>JABEYC010000074.1:0-13817 GCA_013266195.1 Fusarium zealandicum | reverse complement strand
TCCTCTTCCTCTTCCTCTTCCCCGATCTCTGCCTCTCCCTCGCCCACGTCCGCGACCGCCACGGCTGGCAACCTGTCCTCTAGCAGGGATATCGCCATCACTGTCCGACTCTGAGCCCGAGACACTCGCCGGGCTCTCTTCTTCCTCCGAATCCGATTCGCCGATTCTGACCACCGTTGGCTGACTGGGTGGTATCAACACAGGCGGCGGCGAAGGGCTGCGTGAGCCCTCTTGTTGCGGGGGAGGGCTGTGTGAAATCTCTTGATGCGGTGAAGATGCCCCAGAAGGCGACTCTCTGCCTCTAAATTCGCCGTCAGGGCTTGCGCTGCGGGAAGGTGGCGTTGCCTCTTCGCGCGTCGGCTCCTCTGCCACGTCTGGAGCGGCATTGATACTCGTGCCAGGCGTTGCGGAACCCGACGGAGACGCAGTGACGCTGCCAGAGCTGGGGCGAGGCTTCCTTTGTCCGATCTTGAACTTCTTCCCCTTGAGTGCTAACCGCTCAGCCATCGACAAGAGTTGAGTGCCGCCCGAGCCAGGGGCCTTGACCTCAGGCTCCATGTCTGTCACCTCAGAGCGTCGAGTCCGGCGAGCAGTCCTTGAGGCACGATCATCAGCCTTGCTTGGCGTAGGTTCCTCAAAATCCTCGTCAGATGCTTGAGCAGCAGCTGATGCAGCAGCAATCGTGGTCACGCCAGACTTTCTAGGCCTTCCTCGTCGTCGCGGTTGCGTAGGTTCTGTTATAACCTTAGATGCACCAGAAGCCAGGTCGGCAGCAAGCTGTGCCTCCAGCTCCACAACCATCCTATCGTGTTCCTCGTCGCTGTTGTTCTCGTCGACTTGGATGCTGTCCTCTACAGTCTCACTTGTGTCATCAGCAGTCGTGACCTGTGACAGATGCGACTTCCTAGGCCGACCCTTGGGCCACCCCCTAGGTCTACCTCTAGGCTTCTTTGCCGAGCTACTAGGTGTAGATCCTAGCGGCATGTTCTGATTCTCCTTTACGGGGGTTGAATTCTTTGGCGGACGGCCGCGTCTTTTAGGAACCTTGGGCTGCGAGGGAGACTCCATATCGGTCAAAGGAGGTGGTGGTTCCTGTTCTCCTTGGTCGTCCGACGAGCCTGTTCCAAACAAAGCACGGACTGCGTTAGCAGCAAGGTCAATAGCAGACCCCCCGCTCTCTGTAGATGCCCCCTCGGGCGACTTAGTCTTGGGCGACTTAGTCTTGGGCGACTTAGTCTTGGGCGACTTAGTCTTGGGCTGGTGCGTGTGGTCCTCTTCGAATTCGTCCGAGTCAACTTCTTCCTCCACATATGATGCTATGGGCTTGGCATGTCGAAGCAAGGGCTCGTTGGCGTCGAACCAAGTCATCTTCTTAGGCGGGGGTTCGGCAGGCTCCTGTGCTTCTGCTTCTTCGACCTCCTCAGCCGATCCGTCAGCTTGTGCCACAGTCTGCTCTTGGTCAACCTGACTCGGTTGCTCGTGCATGACCGCTTCTGGAGCAGCGGGCGGTCCGTTGAACAAGGCGGGATCCATGCTGTCCAGGAAATCCGGCTCAGTTGTGAGACGAGGCTTCTTGTGGTGGCTTTTACCAACAACAAAGTCTGGATCCTCGTTCTCTCGCCTGGCTTTTCTTTTCGCCGCACGGATAGACTTTTTGACGAACTCGGGAATGTCTGGCCCAGATGGTCGCATGGCTTCCTCTGAAGGGGCCTGGAAAGGATCAAAGAGAATCTTGTCTGGAGCATCGTCCGGCTCGTAGTATCCCATACCAATACGCTGCCGAGCTACCAGTGAAGGATCTGGGTAGAGGGATGTGTCGTTATCTTCCGCCTGTGACATGTCAATTGCCGGCAGGGAATCATCCATTTGATCAGTTGTTCTGACAGGGAACGGCTGATATGACTCTTCCTCGCCAGACTCGGCCATGGATGATTCTCCTTGACCGATGACATGGCTTTGATCTCCGTATCCATTCATGCCAGGTGGGTGAAGGTCGACTGCAGATGTCTCTTCGCCTTCGGCATCGTTTTGTATGGTCTGCTCGGCCGCCTCCTGCTCGGTGATGTCTAGCGCCTTGGCATTGTCAGCTTGCTCTCTCAGCCTCTTCATCCGCCTGCTGTCCTTGCTACGACTCTCCTCTCCTGCGGCCTTGAGCCATGATAGATTGTGTACTCGGAAGTCTACGAGGGCTTCCACGCTCCGGTCATCGGCAATTGGGCGGGTATCATGCCCCAACAACGTGTTTTTAGGCGTATAAGGGTCCGTGTTCCCTACACGTCGACAATAGCCGCAGTTGCAAATGCCGAGGCACTTTGGGCACTGCCATTGCTCATCTTCGAGGACCTTTTGTGGCATCATGTCGAAAGCTCTGTAAAGGACGCCGTAGCAATACGCCTCGGTGCAGCCGGGATTGGTACATGAGTGAACTCGATAGGCGTAGTCCTTGTGGCAGCACACATGGCAACGGCGAAGCTCTCCCTTCTTCTTCTTCCGCTTGTAGCGCTTCTTGGGCTTATCTTCGCCCTCGGGTTCCGACTCACTGGGTGTAGCTTCGCGTTCTGGTTTGGTGATGTCCTTCCAGGGTCGTCGACGCAGAGCCTCTTGGCATAGCTGAGCAACCGACTTCTTCCCAGCCCGTTGCCTCGCGATCTCAAGAGGCTGTGGTGAAAACTCGAAATCGACAAAGCCGTCATTCTTGATGATCATAGACCGCCAAGTTTCGTAGTTGTTGACTAGATCAGACCAGGACCATTGCTCACACCACTGAAGACCAGAGAGACATGCACATGACCTTCCCATGGCATAGCACTCCATACAGACATCATATGCGTCTTCGTCACCGTTGACCAGCACCCGCGTGCAGTGTTTGCATGTGAGGAAGCGGTTGAAGATGTTAGATCGACAGTAAGAGCAAGTGATGCAGGAGTCGAACTCGATAAGTTCCACCTCCTTTTCCTTGAAGGCAAACATTTCGTCCAAAAGAACCTCTGTGAAGAGGCCAAATAGCTTCTTGAAGTCGCCCGCCAGCTGTCTTGCGCGAGGCGAGTTTCGCACAATGTCCTGGCCAAGGCCGAGAAAACTCATCTGTGTCATCTCCGCGTTTTCCTCCAGATGTTGAAGCTGCTGGTAGTATTTTACTAGCGTGAAGTATATGATGGCCTTGTTCTTGTACTGCTCGTCTCGACACACCAACCGAGCCTTTGGCAGAGCCTCGTGGAGGGCAAGCTCCAAAGTCTCAGCAGTTGTCCGATTCCAAGCCACCTTGACCGTTCTCGTGCCCCGATTCCATACTTGGTGGGCCGCCAGAGGTGGGATGAGGATAAAATCGCCGACTTTCTGCTCCACGACGTAAACGTCAAAGGGGGCTTTCTTCCACGCATTAATTTGAGCAAAATGCTTCTCAATCTCAATGTCGTGTCCCAACATGGACAGAAAGTACTCGCGAACAACCTCGCGATCCTTGCTTTCTGTCATGAACCATAGCGAGCTGCCCGGCTTGTCGCCCATATTATCGCTTGACGCCTCCACCATGATGTTCTGGCCTAGCGAAGCACACATCTCGCGATGGGCCGGCGTAAAGGTCCCTTCGTGGCCGACATAACACATGAGGTTTTGCGCACGCATCTCTTTTGGCAGGCTGGACATGAGATCGCCGGCCGGAGCTGCAGCGGCTTCCTCGCGGAATGCGTCGTCGTTTTGTTGCCGCGCTCCTCCAGCTTCGCTAGCGTTTTCATTCAGGTAAAAAAGGTTCGGGTGTATGACCTTTTGCAGTGCATCGTGCCATTCGACAGGACAGTCTATATCCTTGAGATAGAGGCGTTGACGGCGCTCGTCGCGGTAGTTGTTTAACGTCCATTGATTCGTGAGTTGTTTCATCGCTCGTAAATAGTGACCCATTGTCATAGGAATGTCGCCCCCAGCTGTGATATCTCTTACGTTTTCCTCTGCAGAGGCACAACGTCAGCGCGCTCAGGATGCAAAGCTTTAGAAGGATCACCTACGCTTCTTGTCGTAAGTCTTCTCCAGCCAGCTCACGTCGAATAGCCATTTCGGCAAGACACCTTCCCATCCGTCAATGACCAAAGGTTTGCCGCCAGCAACGACATGGATGAGGACGAGCTTCTCAAACTCCTGTTGGCCAAGATTGCGGATCTGCGCCCTCGAAACTCGTTGAACCCATTTGAAATTGGGCGTTCTATCTACCAAGCCATATACGTCCAGGTCCGGCGGAATAGGATCGAACTTGGCTTGAGGATGGAGCGCAGTCGGCATCTTGTCGAGTTCCTCGTCCGCGACGCGCGAACACAACGATCGCTGTGGTGGTGGGGTTCGTTATATGGGAGTCGACAGGTTAATTATCGGCGAGAGGCTTTCAGTCGTCGATGTTCAAGCAATTATTGCGAAAGCTCATGCGCCAGATCAGGCCACGCAGCCGAATTGCTGCAAATCTTCGGCCATGCGACACAGCGGATGGTAGTTGCGAATAAGTGATTAGAGTGTTGGAGATGGGGGCAACCTAGGTTACAAATCCAATAAACACGCTGGAGCAGCAGTCGCGTCAGAGCAGTCGGAAGCTGAGAGCTGCATTGAATGCGCAACCAATCAAGTGATGTGACCAGACACTTAGCGCCTGCACGTGATGTGCTATATCCTTAGTCCAAGCTCGGCCGATTGGCTCCGGAGCTGATTGCTAGGATCTAGAACTCAAGATTTGGATTTTGGAACCCAGAATCTCAGACCTTGATTACATATGGCTGGCGTTGATTGAGGCCTTTGTCTGGCTATATTTAAATGTCTTGAATGAGATCGGTGGATAGTGAGTATGAATGCACGTCAATTCATAGTCCAGAATTCTCATCATTCCTCTAGGTTCCCAGTGATGATGAGATTAAGTACACTTCCCCGGGCTTCGGCCTGGGCTCAATGCAGAGGAACTTCTGGACGGACATTGATAGTCTCAAGGCAATTGGCTGCTCGGCCATCTCTCACTCAAGTTTCCAGAGTCTTAAGCCAGCCATTGTACAACAGCCAGCGGGCAGTTGGGTTTCATGAGGCAAAGCAGAACTCCTCACCTCTGGTGGTGGAAGACCCAGCAGCATCGCCAGCTCAGACAGCACCTTCACCATACAAGCCACCTGAAACAGGCCTCCTGTCAAAACTCCCGGCATCATGGGTTCCCTATGCTGAGCTTGTTCGTCTGGACAAGCCTGCGGGAACCTACTATCTCTTCTTCCCCTGTCTGTTCTCAACACTCATGGCAGCCCCGATGACTATGCCCATGGCAACACCTGGCTCAGTCATCGGCACATCCCTCCTCTTCTTCTCTGGAGCTCTCATTATGCGTGGAGCAGGATGCACCATCAATGACCTCTGGGACCGGAATCTCGACCCTCATGTCGCCCGAACCCGCCTCCGGCCTATCGCACGTGGTGCAGTCACTCCCTTCAAAGGCCTCGTCTTCACTGGAGTCCAGCTTCTTGCAGGCCTAGGCATCTTGCTCCAGTTCCCTCTGCCCTGTCTATTCTACGGCGTCCCCAGCTTGCTCTTCGTCGCAAGCTATCCGTTGGCCAAGAGAGTAACGTACTATCCCCAGGCTGTCCTTGGTCTGACGTTTTCGTGGGGTGCCATTATGGGGTTCCCTGCCCTCGGAATCGATCTGTTGTCAAACACCCCGGCTTTGACTGCCGCTGCCTGCCTTTACGCATCCAACATCGCCTGGACGGTTCTGTACGACATGATCTACGCCCACATGGACATCAAGGACGATGTCAAGGCTGGAATCAAGAGCATTGCCCTGAAGCATGATGCTGAGACCAAGCAAGTTTTGACGGGCTTAGCGGCCGCGCAAATATCTCTGCTTGCCGCAGCTGGATTTGCAGCTGGTGCTGGGCCTGCTTTCTTCATCGGAAGCTGTGGAGGAGCAATGGTCACACTCGGAGTAATGATCAAGCGAGTCAATCTCAAGAGTGTCAGGGACTGTTGGTGGTGGTTCATCAATGGATGTTGGATCACGGGAGGCGTAATAGGTTTGGGTCTGGCTGCGGACTACACAGTCAGATACGTCGAGGGACCTGAAGACGAGACCAAGTCGGAGGAGAACTGAGACGATGTATAAAATTGTACCATAATGTCATACATGGAAAGGTGGGAATAGATCCCAGGTTCCCTCTCACGCGGCGTGCACATGAAGTTCGTTCGTCGAAGACTTTTTGATCTATTTTCCTTTTCAGACCTCGTCTCCCATGATCAGAACCCAACTGTATGGAATGCCGTTGCAAGCAAGCCGAATAGACTCCTCGTGCCGAAATATGACTTTGTTTCCCTTCCCCGTGCGTAGCACTTAAGAACGGGGCTTCTCCTTCTTCTCCTTCCACAGAGCGAGCAGACCGACACCGGAGACCTTGACAACCTTGAATCGCACACCGGGAATATCACCCTTGGCCTTGCCCTTGCGACCGAAACCAGCCAGGAGGACCTCGTCGTTCTCGTCCACGAAGTTCAAGCAACCGTCATTGGGGACTAGGAGTTGTTAGTTTCACGTCGTCTCGTAGCTCGATATGTATGGGGTTCGTCGTACCGAAGGCGGTGACCTTCTTTCCGTTCTTGATCAACTGGACACGGACACACTTTCGGATGGCGGAGTTGGGCTGCTTGGCCTCGACACCGACCTTCTCGAGGACGATGCCCTTGGCGTGCGAAGAGCCACCAAAGGGAGAGGACTTAAAGGCAGTGCCGAGGGCACGCTTCTTGTAGGCGAGATCGGCCCATTTCTGGTCCTTTCGGTTCGTTCGCAGCTTGCGCGCCGCGTTAAGACCACGGGGTTTGCCTCCAGCCATTTTTGCTTCTGGTCGTTAGTTTATGCCGATGTGACGTTTCGGATGCGTGAGGGCAGCTGTTGGGATGGAATGGGTTGCTGGAGCACCTACCGAACTTATCTGTGTATCGCGACGACGGTTGGTGATGGGGATTTAGCGGAGGCGACGAAAAGTTGGAGGAGCTGAGCCAAACGAAATTCACAGGTAGGGTTTGAAGGCCCTAGAGAAATCGCCCCATACACTTTGTGGAGGGGAAAGCACCTGATGCGTCACGTGTAGGTCTAGAGCATCAAGCTGCCCCGCTTTCCTGCCTCGAGGTCTTGGCGTGGACTGATCAAGGCTGAGTGGAGACGCACAGTAGCGAAAGGGGACATCTTGCCTTTTGATACTGTATGGGAGCAGCAGCAGCAGCAGCATTATCAGCTTCATTCAATCTCGACTAACAAGGGGCATCTCTCGCCTTCGATAGTTGCTTTGCGTTGATAGTACATCTATCTCTTCTCCTTATTTGAACAAATTTTGTTGTATTGTCATTAACTCGAGGCTATCGTCATCATGTCTCACACGCCGCGACCGCAGAGCAGACAGCGAGACCCCCCTCCCGCTCTTTTCCTCCGTCCGTCTCCTTCAGCATCAAACGTCTCTCTAACTAATGCTCCGCCGCCTGGTACTTATCTGGGTCAGTCAACGTTGTCTCCTGGAGGTCGCTTAAATGCCGAGCGCGCTCCATCTGTTCGTTCTGGGACTGTCATGACACCGAGCCCCCAGCGACCAGGTCTCTTCTCAGCTGAGAGCACCCGGACTGGTGACCGAACAGATCTACTATGGTCAGAGATGCAGGCGACTCTTGAAGACGTGGAACTTTCAGCATCTGGAGGCACGCATGTGTTCGGGCCCGATCATGATCGCAAGCTGGCAGATTTGAGAGATGCTCAGATTGCGCTCGCTCAGGCATGGGCAAGAAGTGAAGCAGACGATGTTATCGAGACGGCCCAGCTTGACCACGCAGCCTCTGTCGCCGGCTCAGAGGTTAGGAACTTGAAGGGCACCTTGGGCGACGCCTCAAAGTCAGGTCCTGAAGGAACCGAAGGGGCGAAAAGCACGGTTGGAAGCAGCAGCGTTCCGCGCCCGAACAGCAGTGGGACAGGAGTTGAGAGTCTTGGGGCCAAACTAGAGGAAGAGACCGAAGGCGACATATTGCTCGCTAGGAAGCGACGGGAAGCAAACGATCGGTATTTTCAGCGAGTCAACCAAGGAGTCATTGATGTTGTCACACGGCTTGAGGATGTTGCTGTGGCCATGAGGGCGGTCGAGCAGGAAAGCAAGGAAGTGTGGAGCGAGAACGACAGCGTTCCCGGCGCCACGAGATCCTGATGATATATCAGTAACGCAGGTATTTCATTCTCATTACTTGGGCCAGGCGTTGAAGGAGTTATCTCTATCGCATCAAGCATCGATGGGCGTTTTGGTAAGCATGCCAAGATCTGCAATTGATAAGGAGTTTTACGATACACGTCATAAGATCATATGCTTTCGTGTACTACGTATGACCATCGACGATCACGAGTGTGTTCTCCTATCTGATATTATCAGTGCAAGCGAGTCTACCATCATGCCTGTCCTGAAGGTTGTCCTAGCTCCAACTTACACGGGGCATGGCATGTGGAGACGATGGTGTATTCAAGGGTGCAGTCGAGGCTTCAAACTCTGGAGTTAGCGGTCCTCGATCAAGACAGGATTGTAGAGGCGCATGGAACTTCAGATCGCTCATTTGACCCGGCTTTTACAATGGACATAATGATACACAAGGCAAAGACAGCATGTCTAATTGGTTGCTCACGTGGTTCGACTGGTGCATAGCTTTGAGACGATCTCAAGGTGTACATACCTAGGTATGCATGTGCAGGTACCTTGCATGAGCATTAGACGGGCCGAGTGAGCACCGTCGCTACCACGAACCGAGACAGAAGAGAAATATATAGGTTGAAACTTACAAAATAGGAATGCTTCCGAAGTTTTGTACGCATAAAGCAGTCGCTTCTTTACTGAAGCACAAGTGTCTTGAGCAATGCGATTGGCAGACCGCCTGCCTGTTCCGGCTATGTTCGGTGGCTCGTGCGTCAGGTCGGACTCGGGTGGAGCGACTCTGTGACTGGAATGCGATCCGTCGGGGCCCTAGACCAGTCCCATTCGCCATCTCCCATCTCCCATCGCTGAAGCCTTGAATAAGTCTCATACCATCGCCCTCCGCATTGACGCAACAGGAACTCAACCTTGCATACACATCGCTACTTCAACACAACAACATCTTGATCGCAACGACAACCGCTTCCATCAGCCACATTTCACTGCGACAGCGACAGCGACCCCGACACCCCATAAACCATCACCATGAGACTCATTTCCTTCGTCGCCGCTGCCCTCGCGGTCGTTCCCGGCGCCCTCGCTGTGGACCAGAAGAAGTCGGCCATCGTTTGGTTCGAGGACGAATCTACTCCCGATTCTATCGTCAACGAGGTCAAGAACACCCTCATCGAAGCCGGTGGCAAGATCACCCACGTCTACTCGATCATCCTGTACGCTTCCCATGTCCCACTACCTTAGCCCATAATGGAGTGACATTAACCGACTCTTTAGGGGCTTCTCCGTTATCGCACCCGAAAAGGCGCTCGAGCTAGTTCAGACGACGCATACCAAGCATCAGATCCATGTTGAACAGGACGAGGTTGTTTCGATAAACTAGCAGTCGCGCTGCGCCATGAGATGATGCGTTGAGGTTATGCGTTGAGGTGATGATTAGAAGCGGGCGAAAGCAGGCCTTTGATTTCGATTCTGCCGAGTTTGACAGCAATCAGCCTCGTTGACATTATTGTTTTGGGCGTTACACGCTGGGAGCGTGGGTACGGGACTGGAGGGAAACATTCGTTATCAGATCAGTTTGACGAGGTTTGACGAGGATGCTGCAATGTCATCGCGGGCAGACCAACTTATTTCGCGTGTATACGAGTAATGTGCTTTCAAGGAACAACAACCCAGAGATTACAACAGTAATCTTGTCGATTCTCGTCTTTGCCCTGATGTATCCCGCTCCAGCTAATTCTAGCTCAGCCAGAGAGAGAGTGCCTAATCTCAGCTCCGAGACAGTCCTGGTGAAGGATAAATACAGCTCAAACTTCAAACACCGAAAATCGACTTCCGCCTAGACAGTTTCCCATTCGAGCATGTTCATCAATATTTCAGTCTCGGCTCTGTCAACCGGGCTAGCACCCAGCATGTTTACTACCTGTATTTAAGTAGGTAACCTTTGGAATTCAGGGTCCAAAGCTGAACAGCAACCGCAATGACGTCTGTAAATGAACAGTAACATACCGCAACACAGCGAAAAGCTTGATGCGATGAGTGCGACTATTACTCAATCCTTCAATCTATCTGTCCCAAAGTAAATATCAGGGAAATGTCGTCAAGTTCTGGCACACTGAATGCCTCAAATTACAATCTGTCAACCAATCTCATGGGTGGGCGCCACAGCGCCACATTGAAGACGTCCAGGGGCATTTTAATGCAAGACCCCTGCCCTTCGCTGCCAAATCGATAAGCCGAAGCTCCCCAAGTGTCTAACGTTAATTACTCAACGTTCGCTGAACATCGAGAAACAAGCTCCCCTTCTGTCCTCGAGTTCACAATGAACAATCAGCAAACAGTCGCTTGACAATGAAACACCGAATCTGCACTTCATCCTAAGTATTTCCTATATAAATCTCCAGAGCCCTTGTTTCTCTCTCGATATGCCGTCAAATGCACCAGCAGCCATCCCTGCACTTGACACGCGACGCGACTCCCTATAACTGCGCCCTCATTCTTGCTTCGACAGCGACAGACTGATTCACGACCTCAGTCATCCCCTACATGGCTACGGCCACAACATCCCGAACGATGCCTGCCTACAACTCCAGCGCACAGGCTGCGCTTCTGAAAGCAGTGGGTGTCTTTACCTTTGAACCGCCACCCCCAGCTTCAGGCTCCTCGCTAACCGCCAACTCCTCTCAGGTCAACCGAGTATTCGAACCGAAACGAACTGCCGAGTCTATCGAGGAACTTACGGACGGTGTCGTTCTCGGATACATCCTCCATGAACTCGATCAAGACTTTGACCCCACCGACCTCGAGGCGAATACCGGCACCTCCCGATACCTGACCAACAAGCGAAACATTCAGACCGTCTACAAAGGCCTCTTCAGGTTCATACGTCGCCAGGCCCCTGAGCTGGTATGTCAAGCCAAGAAGTTTGACTACCATGCTATCGCCGACAATCCCGAGCCGCAAGGCATCAGCCAGGTACACTCCGACAAGATGTTCTCCTCCGGTATTCATCCTTGGATGCTAACGTTTTCCACCCAGCTTCTGGCCGTCATGCTCTCGGCGGCTGCCATGGGACCCGATAACCAGAAATATATACCCCGGATCCAAAATGGCCTCGACCAGCAGACACAAGCAGAAATCATGCAGATAATCCGAACGGTACAGCAAGACATCAGCAACTCAAGAGGTGACGATGACCTGGACGAAGCTATCGACGCCGTCATGGAGGCTCGAGACATTGATTTGCTAGTCGAGGAGCAGAATGCAGCCCTGCGGCAGCAACTCGACACATGCAAGAAGAACCTCTCCGACTACATCACCCGGCTTGACCATCTCCAGCAAAGTCACGAGGAGCTCAAGTATGAGAAGGAGAAGAACGACCGCGAGCTTGAGGTCCTGCGAAAGGCTACTCAGGATGGCGCCAACAGCGCCGAATCGATCAAGGTCCTTGAAGCACAAGTTCACGAACAGATGGAAATCATCGCCAGAAACGAGGAGACGATTCGAGGAGATGAGCGAATGAAGGCGCATCTCGAGAGCGAAGTCCACAAGTTAACGGCAAAATGCAGAGAGGCCGACGAGCTCCGCGACCAAGCGACGGAGTGGAAGCACAAAGCTGAGGATCTGGAGAAGAAGGCTAATACCGCTGAACGGTACAAGCAGAAGCTCGAATCCCAGCAGCACCTTGTCAAGGAAGTCCAAAACCTCCAGTACGAAAAAGGCGAGCTACAGGACCAGATCAGAAGCATCATGGACGACCGAGAGAGGGGCGTTCGCACAAGGAAAGCCGAAGATGAACTGACCAAGATGATCACTCAGTCAGAGCAGCATCTCTGGGACGAGCGAAGTCAGAAGAATCAGCTGATGAAGGATATCGCGGGCCTGGAGGACGAAGTGATTCGACTCAGGGCCCGACAAAGCCACGACGAGAACTTCATCAAGGATCTTCAGGAGCAGCTGCAGAACAGCGCCTCCGCTCAGGATATAACGCCTGGAGCGATGGGCATGTCATCCAGTCTTGAAGATGAGCTTAACGATGCAGCCGCTGAGGATGGCCAGGGTCAGATTAACCTTCCTCTAGAATTGTCCCGCCTGAAGGCCGAAAACGATCTCCTGCGTAGTACCGTTGGGTCTACTGGAGACACAGCGCCCATTCGACGAGAGTTGGATGAGGAGAAACGACAACGCGCTCGTCTGCAGCAGAACCACAACGACATTTTCGAGAAGCTCGCTGTGGCACAGGACCAGATCGAGGCTTTGATCAACAACATGACGAGCGAAGGGTTAGTCAATGCTATTGAAGAGGCCAACGTTCCCGATGGAACACATGTGCTCACTGGAGATTTCTACAGGACCAAGGCGTTCATCAACATCCGCACCGAGCTCATGCAGTGCCAGTTCGAACTGGAGCAGTCGACGAAGCGGGAGAAGGACCTTACTGTCCAGGTGGCAGATCAAGGCCGTGACCTTCTCGCCGCCAAATCAGAGCTTTCCTCTTTGGACAAGGACAGTGCAGATGCTCTCAAGGAGCTCAAGAATGCCGACGTTGTCATCATCTCGTCACTCAAGTCGGAGCTCGACCACGCCCGAGAGGAGCTCAGCTACTCCATCTCGGAGCGAGACGCACAAAAGACACAGCTCGTCGAGGCTCTCCTTACAAAGGACAAGTTCCGCAAGGAAGCTGAGGAGGGTCGGGAGCTGCAAGACGTCGCTGGTAACCCTTCGGACGACACACCTGAAGGTGGCAAGAAGGACTTGATCGAGAAGCTGCGCGCCCGCCTCAGGGAACTTCGGGAGGTGAGTCCCTTTTATACTGCTCTAGAATACGGTGAATACCTGGACGGTGATGGATGGGAAGACTGCACAGACGACGAGGGAGTTGAAGATGAAGAGGACGGCGAATCCTACAGTTCAAGTCCAGCTCTTGATGAGGATGAGTCAAGCTGTCATAGACCGCCGTCTCCTGAATCCTCAGGGCCTCTGCCAGATCTCCCTCAAATCGAGATTACTGCACCCCCAAGATGCAAACACCGGGACTGAGGGTGTCTCTAGTCATCCATCGTCAGGTTCCTCTCAAGCGAGCAGGCCTTGCTATTCTTCTTGGTACACAATTTTGGGACGGGGTTTGACTGACAATTGTTTTCTTTAGCAACTCGAGGGCTCAGAGACGGAAAGGATTGATCTGCAGCGCAAGCTCAAGGCTGTACATGATGGAGAGGCAGTGGCCGCACAAAAGGTACGTTTTATTCATTCACACATTTTCCCCCACCGTGCTTTTTCGTGGTGTTGTTATAGTATATCAATACCCCGTATTTAAATCTCCCTTCTTTGTCTGGTTTCTGGAGCCTTTACTGACCAACTGTGACCCAAGGCCGCGAGCGACCAAATCATCCGCAACCTCGAGAGGGAGAACGCCCTCATCGCGACAGCTTGGTACGATCTCACAAGCCGGCTCCAGAGCAACCACGTGGTCCTGCAACGGCGGCACGACGCTCCGAGGAGCTGGCTTAACAAGCAGAGGCAGATGGTCAACGGTCAGTTGCACTTCCGCGACTCGCTCTACCTCTACTGACCCTCCCTCGTCAGCAACCCCGCGGCGATAGGAACTCGCGGGGTGAGAAGAACCCCCCCCCCCCCCCCCCC